>PVLA01007890.1:31923-97646 GCA_004027455.1 Hydrochoerus hydrochaeris | reverse complement strand
GTGAGTCACCACAGTTGTCACCATACCTGCATAGAAAGGAGGTGGCAGGCTGAGCCTCATGTGCAGGTCTTGCTTTCTGTGTGTGCTTTACCTTCGGGATGTTCACCCACGTGTGAGGACAGTGACAGCTGGTGCTGTGAACACTCAGGGACATCAGCTGCTCCTGCTGCTCCCTGATGCCCTCCTTCCAGGGCTGAGGGTTCAGCTGGGGCTACAGAGGCTCTGTCTGCCCAGCGGCCCGTGTTGGAGCCAAGGAGAAGGAGAAGGAGAAGGGCTTTAGGGCTTCATCACAGCTTAGAGAGCAACATTCTCTAGGTCAAAGGGCCTAGAGAGCAATGAGCTCATCCTTGTTCTGAGTGAAGCAAGCACTGAGAAAGGTGACACTGCTGAGGGAACACCGAGGGGAGAGGTGCCCTCTGAGCCTCCCCAAGCAAAGTCACTGTCCTCGTTGTATGCAGAGCCTCTGTGCACAGGGACAGGACTAGAGATGGTGGGAGCTCCTGACTGTGAGACCATGTGTGCACCTGGGGTGTGCATGGTGACTACCCCCAGACAGTAAGCTCAGGGTCCTCATGCCAGGAAGTGCAGAGACACAAGGGGCCCATGGTCCCTGTGTTCCAGTCTGTGTCTCCACATGATTCAGAGCTATAAGAGGGCCTGGCAGAGGTGACTTGTGCCCAGAGCAGTGTGACCAAAGCACAGGGAAGCAGGAGGCAAATCTCTAATGGGAGCAGCAACTCCCATGGATGGATCAGGAGTGGTCCAGAGTCATATGAGCTATGGGCACCAATGGGAGTGGCTGTGGAATTGCTCTAGGAGTGGAATCTAAAAAATTGGGGAGGAGCAGGCAGGAGACAGCCTAGAGTGCTGGGGGTGGGGAGTTTACCTGGGGTTCTGGTGAGAGCTTAGAGCATCAGAACCTGGACAGAAGAGGAAATGGTGAAAGTGATGCTCAAGAGGCTTCAGATGGAAACAGGCACTGTCTCGGGAAGTGGATCAAAGGCTGCTTTTCAACAGTTTGGGGGAACTGTTGTCTTTTAGCCCAAATAAAATTTAAACATCTCATATCTCCCAGTAATTGAAAGCACTCCCGAAATACTAGGAAAAACTCATATAGGATGGAAAGAATGTATCAGGAAACTCAGGGAAAAGAACCAACAGAGAACACTGAAACAGGCTATGAGGAGAATTTACTCCCCAAATAGATTTTACCACTGTATTTTCAGGTCAGGTGATCATTGCTTATATGGAGGAAGATAACGGTTGCCAAATTTCTACCAGTGGATACGGTTTAACACATTTTCCCCACATACAATGGTTTGCAGCCACAATCCAGTACACAGTAGAAATGTTGAGCACAAAAGCCTAAAAACATTTTTGAGGCCTGATTTATAATCTATTCTGAATCAGTCTTTAAAAAGAAAACCCACAGTCTTTACCTCTGAGAGGCTGGCTGTGCTGTGCTGCAAAGCTGAGAGTGTTTCCTGCTGGTGCAGCTTCCTCTTAGCCCCAGGTGAGCTGCACCAGGCCCAGCTCCATGCAGTGTCTGGGAGAGATAGGGTGTGGATGTCTGTCTGTCCCTTCTCACCCCGTCCTCTGTAGCATGGACTGTGTGTGCCCTGCAGTGTGGGTGGCCATCCTGCACACAGCAGGCTCTCAGTGTGTGTGGGCTCCTCTCCACCTACTGACCAGCGTGTGCCCCTCAGACACAGGCCTCAGACAGCAGAGGAAACACCATTGCCCTACTGCCCAGGGAGATGAGAGTGCATGGGTCATGTCAGAGAGTCCTGGGCTGCTTACAGTCTTCCTTTATTGGGGTGGACATCAGCACAGTTCCCCAGCACATGTCCCTGAATCCTCTGTGGACATGTTACTTGGAGGACACCTGGCTCAGAGAGGTTAATGAGAATCAGCTGGGCCTCAGAGCATCAACGATCCAGGCATGAGAGGCCAGGGAGATCAGGTACTAAACAGTGAATTGTGCACTGAGGGACACAGACACTGTGGGGTTCACTGACCCTCCTCACTGAGGCTGAGAGATGAAGGGAAACTGCCTACACTGGGTGCCCCAGAAATATGGGGAATTCCATGGGAAGGAAACCAGTGCTAATTCTAACAGCTAGGGAGCCCCTAGTTCAGAATAGGGGGCCAGGGTTTGTTCTGCACAGACACTGATTCCAGGGAAGAAGAGGGATGCAGGGAGCCTTGGGCGGTCAGCAGAAACCCGCTTCCAGAGCACACAGAGTGCAGAGAGCGGCCATGGCTCCCTGTCCACAGGACACCAGGCTCAGGACAGGTTCACAGCCTCAGTGCTGGGCAAAGTCTCTATCCCAGCAATTTCCCAGCAGGAGAGCAGGAGGTGTGAGACAGCGCAGGGGGGATTCTGCTTGTTTACTGATGCCAGGAGACAAAGTCATCATGCCATCAACCCCAAATATTATGGTCTATGGGTCTTTCATGGCGAAAACCAGCTCTATGATGAAAGGGACCTGTGATTCTAAATTCCCACCATCAGCTTAGAGCAAGAGGGAAGTTTCTGTCAAGTCAAAGCACTGAATTCTAGCTTTTCTACATCAGAGCCTGCTCTAACCTGGTTGCTGTGAGCTCCTGAGTTCTGGCAGATTTGGTGAAGAGCTGAAGTTTAGCTTTTTGCATTTATTCTAATTTTAATGTAAGTGATATCCATTGCTGGTTACTGCCCTACTTGATAGATAGCTCAGATACAGAATAGACTTCATCACTGTGAAACTTTGCTGGATACTTTCAAGAAAGATTGGTTTGGACATTCGCACTAAGTGCTATGAAACTATTTCAAGGGAGTTTCAGAAACTTCAGCTATCAATACTGAGAACTCAACTGTGTCTCACATCCTCACACATTTGACGTCACTGATGGAGTCACAGGAGGCTGGGTATGGCTAAATGACTCTAGATTGTTAAACAAGGTCCTACCCTATGCAGATTCAGCAGGTGCCACCTCAAGAGGGATCAGAGTCATCATGGAGGAAACCTGCCCAGGAAAGGCCCAAGCCCTTGCCCGAGGTGCTCTGTGGGTTCAGTGACTGGCGAGCCCTGGCCTCTTTATGGGTTTGAAGGGTGCTGAGTTCCAGGTGATGCTGGGCTCGGCTCATACTCTGGGGTGCACAGGGCAGGGAGTGAACCCTGCTGTGAGGGGTCTCTGGAGTCATGTCTTTGTCCCCTCCTGTGTGTCTTTGGCTTCAGGGTCCTGACAGGAGAAAGAGGAGGGATAAGAGCCCAAGACTGCACCCCTGAAGGCAGCACCATGGGATATGCATGGGTTGGCAGCTGTGGGGAGGTTGTCAGCTCAGAGAGCTTCTGTCCCACCCAACATTTGGTCCTCTTCATGTTGTGGCATCAGATACAGAACAGCTCTCAGTGAGCTTGTTTGCAAATTCACTGAGGAGCTCAGAAATGATAGTCCCAACCTGTGTGAGCATGGCTGACCACACAGCATCACATCACCCCAGGGAAACGACTTAGGCAAGCTGATAGAAAGATTGTCATGACCATGCGAGAAGGGTCCTGGCTTAGAGAGGGAACATGAAGCCATTCTCGCACCCATGGCCCTCGGTGTTTTCTTCACTTGCATCCCAGTGAGGGTTTCCCATCCCAGAGCATCTGTATGTCCAGGGCTGCCTGGTCTTTGGGCAACGTGCCCCTCACCCCAGCATGGGTATGACAGGTCTCCCAGAACAGCAGTTTCACTCAGAGTGCTGTTCAATCCTGAGCAAAGTTTCTCTTCACAACTTTCTTTATTAATAAGACAGTATGTATAGGAGAATAGGCTGAAATCTACCAGAGTCAAGCCACAGAAGTCAAATGTGGGATTTGAAGTTGGTTTGTAAACAATATAGGAATCCAAGCAGTCAAACTGATAAATTTGGAATTTAATTAGCTGTGCTCAGTGACTAATGGTATGGACCTGTTTCACAGTCCCACTGAGAGGCCCTGAGCTGGAGAGCTATAAAGCTTTTAAAACAGAGAACCACAAAAAGACATCCTGTTGGAAACACTTTAGCTAGAATCTTACATTAATTTTTGGTTGACACCTGTATCCTTCTTCTGTGTTGAGCAGGTTAATTTTTCTCCTGTGGGTACAGCTCATTCTGCTTTTCTCATTGGACTTATACCCTGAGTAATTTTCCTTTTTTGGGGGTCAAATACAGGACACTAGTTAAATGCAAGCCTCAACATGGTATCAGTTATGCCAAGCTACAACAGGATTATTTATCACAATTCTCTCACGGAGGTTCCTCTCAGACTCTGCAGCAGGAAAGTCCTTTATCTCCTCACCCTGGACAGGCTGGAGAGGAGCAGGCAGCTCCTGGTCTTCACAGGGGTCTTAGTTGCCAGCACTGGAGCTTCCTCCTCACAGAGGTGATTCCAGCTCACCCCAGACTCCAGACTCAGAGCATCACCGGCTTCTGCAAGAGGCTGGCTTAGCACAAGGCAGAAGCATTTCAGCTCCCTGAAAAGAATGAGACCCTTAGGTACTGGGGCACCTTGCATGTGAGCAGCCAGAGGATTCACTGGAAAGTCTGCTATGACACCTGCAGCTGGCCCATACCTCCTACCTGAGAAGGCCTTTGTGATTGAGGGGTGATCAGGGACAGAGAGGACAGCATGTGATGCAGAGGATCTGAGCCAGACAACATCCTGGAGAAACAATCACACAGGAGGTGACCCGTGTCTCCATGGACCCTGGCCTCCAAGACTGTGCCTGATCCTGGGTGTTGGCTAGGGATGACTGGGCTCAGGGCGAACAGTATATGAGCTCAGCCTCCCAAGTGTCCTGTGCACTCCATGTCTCTGGACAGGCTTCTCCACTGTGACCCTCTGCTGCCTTCTGTTCCAGGATTTACAGGATACAGGAGCTGATTGATTTGGGGAATGTTGTTTCTCTAACAAGACAGGAGGTAGGAACTGAGAAAAGGTAGAAAACAAACAGGATGTGATTGTCACAGCCCCAGGTCACACTGCAAAGTTCACTGCATGCTGTCCACACAGGAAGATGACCAGCAACTTCTCAGAGCATATGAGAAGTATGGGTAGGCGTGTGGAAACTTTCAGATGAGGGCCACGTTGCAACGGCTGTAACAAAACTGCACCGAACCCATGACCAAAGAATCCCAATGTGTGCACCCTGCACATCCCATACTGCTGCACCAGGAACCACAGGGAGGCATTGCTGTGTACTCACTGCCCTCTGAGAGATCCAGATGTGACTCTGCTCCTCTAGGCAGCATCCTCTGTCACCTCAACATATTGATCAATATCCAAATATTGACAGTTTTATAATAAATGGACTGTTAATGACATGCATCTCCTTCATAGCTGCAGTGTATTAGAGGATTACAGTATTGATCTCTTCTATTTCTATATTATCCTGGGTCACTATATTTACTTATTTTGTACATTTCCAGCCCTTTTCCCACACTCTGTCAAAGGCTTCAGCCTTGGTTCTCCTGTCCTTTGTATGATTTGCTATGTGAGCATTTCTTTAAAATCTTTGAAAACTAACTACTTTCTGCCACTTTACTTTGTGATGCCAGTGCAATGAGTAAAATAACTTCAATGAATGTATAATATTTTAAAGAATTTGGTTCTGTTTTACATGGTTTCATTTTTTAGAGAAAATCATGGGGCATCTATTTTATCAGCGTTTTTCATATATTTTTATTTCTGTCATTTTATGAATAATTCCTATTTTTATAAACAGTTATTTAGTATAGTCATTGATTGGAGGTTATCTCCCTTTTTTTGCCAACGACTGGGACTTCACTTTGCCAGGCAGGTGCTCTCCTGCTAATGTATGCCCCAGCCCAAGGTTTTCATTTTTGAAACTATTAGAGAAGTTTAAATTCTTGGTCATCATGGATTTTCACTTTTAACAAAGGACAGTTGCTCTGCAGATGACAGCGTGGAGCAGGTAGCATGCAGAGCGGTGAAATTCTCTTATCTTCAGCCAGAGGAAGACACACAATGCAGCTGTTTAGATCTTCTCTTGTGCCCTGTGGACAATTCCTTCATCAGTCTCCTTATGTTGAAAGAGAACATACTTTGCCCAAAGGAGGAGGGAAAGCCTCCTCATCCACAGCTGTGTGAGGTGTGGTCAGCATGGTGTGGACAGGTCTCCATGGCTCCTTTCTCCTGCATCTCCATTCGGACCCGTAACCTACATCCCTACACTTCCCCATCACAGCTCTGCTTCACTGCAGTTACCAAATGGTGCTGCGCGCTTGAAATCTGTTGAGAAGTTAAGAAGCAGGGTTTTCATAGCAGGGAAAAAAATTTAAACAGGAAAAATTATTCAAAAGGAAAAAGAAACTGGAATGGGGGAAAGCAGAAAACTTTGGACAATTAAATACCTATGTCTTGTACTCATAAGTAATTAAAAGATAACTCTACTCAATTTATTAACCATTTTTGCTCCTCTATTATCCCGTTTTTAAATTTTGGTTTTCCCCTTTGCAATAAATAAAGATACACAAAAAAAAAAAACCAGAACAAAAGACACAAATGCTATCTGCAGAGATGTTGCTCTATAGTGTGTCCCTCTGCTAGGTCATGGTAATACTTTACACTGCAGTTGTATGGAAGACAACAATTTCTGTTCTTTAAATACACCAAAGACTCTTCAATAATGTGGTAATAAGGCTCACAATGAAGCTGGACAATATCTCACTACAATTACAGGATTTCAAGTTGAACTCTTTAACTTTCTTCATTTAATATTCATAATATGTAAATATTATGTAAATGTTCACACTAAGTGAGGGGCTGGGGTTTTATGCAATGAAAGAGTGCTTTGCTCTTACGGCATATTCAATGATTTCATTTTTGGATCATGTTGTGAAAGTTTAAGTTGTGCCTTGAAGACAGCCTGATACATACATATGTATAATTGTTTATTTTTATTTATAAGTAAAAGCCATGAGGGGAGTCATTATGTGGTTACAGCTACCCTCTTTCTTGACACCCACATCTCCTCCCTAGGCAGTGCAGTCCTGAGTCCTAACACATCAGCTGTGCCTGACACATCCTCCTCTCTCCCTTCTGGGCATTGGTGTTACCAGCACCCAGCCAGGAGCTCCCTGTATCTAGTGATGGCTCAGGTGATTGCTTTGCACCCCTTGCCATGTTTTTGGAGAAGGACCTCTCATGTTGTGCAAAGCACATTTAAATGTTCCCATTGGCTGAGGTGATTCCCAAGCAGAAAATGTCTTCAGAACATTTTCTACCATCTGGATCCAAATAGCCCAACCTCATCATGAGTTCCTCTGTCAACTTATTTTATTGGAGGTGAAGTCTACTGGCACTCTTTCTATAATCTGTGCACTCTATTTGCTTTCACAGATGTTAGTGCACACAAAAAATACCTGGGAGATGGTAGGTTAAAGCACAGGAGCATAACACAGCCTCTCCGTGACCAGAATGCCAGACTCTTGGTAAACAATGACTTACAGAAGTGAAGTGGAAACATAGCCATGAGAAGCAAGGAAGAGCAATCAAAGAAAACTGAAAATCACAGAGAAACAGGAAAAACTGAACAGTGCAGAGAAAAGAAGAAGGAAGCTTTTGCTAATCCAAAAGCATGAGAAGGATCCTGCTGCTGTGAACACAAGGTAAATGTGCATGAACTTGAGGTCTCAGGGAGAAACAATAGATTGAACTAGCCATACTAGCCCCCAAGAAAATCCTGTGGTCGTGATAAACTGCAAGCACGAATTTTGAGCTTTACTCTGAAAGTAACTTCTTTCACATGGCTGGTTAGAGTTGGAGAAGAGTTTCACTGTAACCTCTTTAATATTTGAGAATGGTTAATCATGACACATTTGGGGAACATGTTAATTGCCTATCACTAAACTGTTCCAGGAATGAGAAGTCACAATGTAACTACCTTCAGAGTTTCTGGATCACCCTACCATACCTGCTGGGTGGGAGACACCCAGAAGAGACAGTCACAGACATAGACTCCCTGAGAAATTTAAGTAGGGCTGAGCTCAGATCAGGTATGACTTAGTGGTCTGTGCCTTTCATGATAAGATATGCTGTTTGCATGTGATTTTCTGAGAGGTTCACATGTGAAAGTGGAAGGCACAGAATTTGGAGACCTGTTTGTTTTCCCCACATGCCAATGTAGTCAAGGACATGCTTCATCTCGGACAGTTGCCACATACTTGGGTGTATGGACAGAGAGAGCTCTAGAGCAGGGATTTTCACAGGACCACAGACCATGAAGTTAGGTGAAGATAGCAGTGACTTGGGGCACACAGGGTCACAAACACTAAGAACTGCTAGGATGAATACAGTCATAAAAGGAGACACCACATCATTGACTGCCACTGCCCAGTAGGAAGTGCCAGACAGCACTCAGTGTAACACACAGAAAAAGTGGGTAGAAAAAGAATAAGCTCTTTCTGTGACTCCCTGCTCCCCCAGTACCTGTGTTTTCCATCCTGCTGACCTTGGGAAGAAAACACCCACCCAAACACAAAGAGGAATTTCTTTGTTGTTGTTGTTTGCTTTGTTTTTCTTTTGTTCTTTATTATATTGTTTTTACTTTTTTCTTGTCCTTTTTGATTTTTTTCTAGTTCATTTATCCTAATAATACTAATTTCTTTCATTTTTTACCTGGATATCTTACGTTACATTTCTCATCCCCTTCTTATCCAGCTTTTTGAATTCTTCTCTACTGTTAATGCTAAAGTTAATGTATTGACTAGATATTTGTTGAATATCAAAATTTGGTTTCTCTTTGCACCTATATTTCTCAGTAGATCTGTTTTCTAGGTTTTAGAGTAGTATAGCTATGGCTTTTACTCATTCTTATGACATGCGAAAACATGAATAGTTGAGGCTGTATTATTTTCACTGATTTACCTTATATTCTTAATAGTGGTATGATAGTTCTGTTCAATGGTTTCCACTGTGGGCTAATAATAGTCTTTGTATCAGAAACAATAGTGTAGTTGTTCTCTCTTCTCTGTGTGATGGTGGGGATGAAACCTCCATCAGAGTGTTGGACACAGTGAAACCCCTCAAATACTGGGCTGAATAGGTTGAAAATGAATGTTAACCCACGTGCATAATGAAACTCAAAATACCTCACAGGAAGACATATTTATCTCCAAATCTACCACTATGAGTGTGCAGTGAGTGTTCTCATTCACAAGTTCAGCTCCTGGCTGCATGTGGATCCTTCTCTAGCTGTGTCAAGCCTGGAATAATGGAATTATGAGAACCACCAGGACCAGGTGACTGAGGTCCATCCAGATGAGATTCTCCACTGTGTGATCCTGAGGTTTGGCGTAGGAGTTAGTGACAAAGAGGTCAGAAAAGACAAATATTGCCCCAGGATTCCTGAATATCCACCAGGAGCACCTGATTCCCTAAAGAAGGTTTCACCTTGTGAATGTAGCTCCATAGCTGACAAGTCTTTTACTCCACTGATTTGGAGTTTGACTGGGTTTGCAATGGGATGAGGTCTCTCTTTCTCCTGAGAATCAAGAAAGAGAAGAAAAGTGTGAATCACTGAAGAACCCAAGCCTTTATTCTGGTTTCTACAGCCTCGTATCTTACCATCATGACACAACTTCATGACCAGCCATAGGAGCCCTTTGCGTGGACTCTTCACCCTCACTGCACTCTGTGAATTCAGAGCTCGAGTAGGAGTCACTTTGGAATAAAGGTTGCCTCAGATCATAGAGCTCAGAACTGGAAACAAATAAGATTTCAAGCTGGGAAATACCTGAGCACTTTTGGTTTATCTTGAACACAGGACAATGTACACTCATCCTGAAAGAATTTCTGTTCATTTACTGATGGGATATGGAGCTCTGGTCCTCAGAACTCCTGAAATTCAGGGTCATGATGGTGAATGTCTAGGGCTGTGACCAAGCCTGGGGCTCTGTCCCTATCATCCCTGTAATCTCATCCTAACTGATCATCTCATGACTTGAAATACCTACAGCGATACACACACACAAACACACACACACACCCATTTGTATCCATTTTTTACATGGTGGAAATGTCAGGAGTTCCTAAAATATATAAACCTAGCTTATAGTTTATAGATGTGTAAATTCATATAGAATGACCTATAATATACATGTAAAAAGATGCAAGTGGAATAAATGAATAATGGGGTTGAAAGGGAAAAGCAATGTAAACATATGAAACTTATACAATGAGTTCTTCTATATGTGCTCCTAGGACATTTATCTCACCTTAATTTCCTGATCTCTGAGTCTCTACCTACAGGATTTTTCTGAGCCAATGATCTGTTATGCTTTTTGTGTTACAGAAAATATGAACACAGTCAGGATTTAACATTCAATATGTGCAATAAAGTCTTTATTCCAGTGCAGTGAGAAAAGAGACAGAATATGAATAAATATTATTTAATATGAACTATGTAGAACTAGATATAACAATATGTATCACTATGCATACAATAATAATTGAGGTAGGTATGCAACTGAGAAATTAATTTTACTTGATATACATTTTATCAGTGAATCATAGGAGATCATTAAAAAGTTATTGGAAGACAATCATAATATGAAGTAATAGTAATACATGCAAACCAACAGATTTGTCATATCACAAATTATTATTCAGAAAACATAAAATCACCAAGGCTTAAACTTTTCAGTTTTTAAACTATGAAATCACATTACCAAATTTTTGTAAATATAAGTCTTTCAGATAAATCTGAACTATTTCTAAAGTTCATAACTAAACCTCAATTTTCAACACCTTTTTTGTCTTCATCTGTATTTTTATTCTTTTTTTTACTTTTTTTATTTAACAAGAAAAATCAGGAAAAAGGTAGAAATATTACAGAATTTCAAGAAAAGAAGATAACCATTAAGAAAGCACTAGTTGATACATTAATATAGTTCTTTTAGAAATAGTTATTCAAGTTACAGAATTAAAGCACACAAAGTGGACACTCAAGCAGTGAGAGTGCAAACAGATCTGTTCAACAATCCAACAAGAACCTAGAAATATGGTCATCAGTCCCACACATCTAAACATACATGCAGCTAAATCTTTTATAGCGCTTCTTAATTCCTCTTTTTTTACAATAGCAATTATACATTTTTAAAATATTATTTAAAGAGAAGAAAAAACAGCAAAACAGAAAGAAGGGTAGCAACAATACAGAATTCTAAAAGAAAGA
This sequence comes from Hydrochoerus hydrochaeris, assembly GCA_004027455.1. NCBI lineage: Eukaryota > Metazoa > Chordata > Mammalia > Rodentia > Hydrochaeridae > Hydrochoerus > Hydrochoerus hydrochaeris. The sequence goes on along the minus strand of PVLA01007890.1, from coordinate 86,435 downwards.
AAGAAAAAGGAGAAAGAGAAAAAGCCCCACTAAGAAATCAGTAATTTATAAATTACATACTGTCATCCTGGATGTAGTGGTTCAAGTTACAAAGTTAAAGGGTACATAGTAAACATTTGAACAGTCAGACTACAAACAGTTCTCAAAGATCCAACAAAGATTCAGCAATATGGTCATCTATTTTGCACACTCAAACATACATGCAGTTATATCCCTTAGGGCACTTTCTTTTCCTCTCTTTTTTACAATAGCAATTACACATTTTGGTTTTATTACTCTTGAAGTTCTTACTTATTTTTTACACTAGAGACATAATATGATATTTATAAATATGATTCTTATTTATTTCACTAAGGGGATATTGTGAAGTTGTCTCCATTTGCTATGAAGGCCTCAAGGTCATCCTTTTTTACAGCTGAGTGATATTCCATTGTATAAAAATGCCACATCATTTTCATGCATTCTGCAGTTGATGGGCATCTTGGTTGTTTCCAGGATTTAGCTATCACAAATTGTGTGGCTATAAACATATATCACTGTGATATGAACTTTTCTTTGGGGAAAATACCCAGGAGGGGAATAGCTGGATTGAATGGGGCTTCCAGTCCTAGTCTTCTGAGAATTCTACACATGGATTTCCATAATGGTTGCATCAATCTATTCCCACCAACAGTGGAGCAGTGTTCCTTTTTCCCGCAGCCTTACCAGCATTTGTTATCAGTTGATTTCTTGATGGCAGCTGTTCTTTCCGGATTAAGGTGGAATGTCAATGCTATTTTAATTTGCATTTCTCGAATGACCAGATGGTGAACATTTCTTCATGTATTTATTTGCCATTTGTATATCTTTTTCTGAGAACTGTGTGTTCATCTCAGATGCCCATTTTGGGAGAGGGTCTTTGAATTTGGGGGGCTTGATGTTTTTCAATTCTTCATATATTCTGGACACAAGTCCTTTGTCTGAGGGATTGCTGGTTAAAATTTTTTCCCACTCTATTGGTTTTCTTTTCACTCTGTTGGTGATTTCTTTTGAAGTGCAGAAACTTTTCAATAATATGAGATCCCATTTGTTGATTCTTTGAAGTGTTTCCTGTGCAGTTTGCATTTGGTTCATGAATTCTCTGCCTACTCCTATGTCTCCAAGACTTCTACCTACCTTGTCTTCCAGGAGATTTAGTGTGTCTACTAGTTTTGTGCATGGTGATATACATGGATCTAGTTTCAGTCTTCGGCATGTAGAGAGCCAATTTTTCCAACACCATTTATTAAAGAGACTATACTTCTTCCATTGGACCTGTTTAGCCCGTTTGTTAAATATCAGGTGACTGAGTGTCTTTGTAGTTGTGCTTGCATCTTCTAATCTGTTCCATTGATCCTCAGGAATATTTCTTTGCCAGTACCATACTGATTTTATCACTATGGCTTTGTAGTATCGATTCAACTCAGGAATTGAGATGCCTCCTGCCTTGCTTTTGTTGCCCAGAATTGCCTTTCCTGTTCTAGGTTTCTTCTGATTCCAAATGAATTTTAGGAGTGTTTTCTCTAGATCTGTGAGGTATGTTAATGGTATTTTAATTGGGATTGCATTAAATCTGTGTAACAGTTTTGGGGGTATGGCTGTTTTCAAAATGTTGGTTCTTCCTAGCCAAGAGCAAGGAACATCCTTCCATTTTCTAATATCCTCTTCAATCTCCTTTTTTAGTGTAGTGTAATTTTCAGCATATAGGTCTTTTATATTTTTAGTTAGGTTGATTCCTAAGTATTTCATTTATTTAGATGTTTTGTAAATGGCGATTTTTCCGTAATTTCTCTCTCGGTGAGTTTTTTGTTTGTGTACAGGAATGCTGTTGATTTTTGAGCAGTGACTTTGTATCCAGCTACACTGCTGAACTTGTTTATTACCTCTAGTATTCTTTTAATAGTTTTTTGGGTCTTCTATATAGAGTATCATGTCATCTGCAAATAGTGATAATTTACCTTCTTCCTTTCCTGTCTTTACTCCTTTTATTTCTTTCTCTTGTCTGATTGCCCTCGCTAGTGTTTCCAGAACTATATTAAAAGGAGTGATGATGGTGGACATCCTTGTCTTGTTCCTGATTTTAAAGTGAAAGCTTTCAATTTTTGTCCATTCAGTATAATGTTGGCTGTTGGTTTGTCATAGATGGTCTTTATAAGGTTGAGGTAGATACCATGTCTTCCTAGTTTCTGAAGGGTTTTTACCATGAACATGTGTTGGACTTTGTCGAAAGCTTTTTCTGCATCTAATGGTTTTTGTTTTTGGCCCTGTTGTTGTGGTGTACTACGTTTATTGATTTGCATATGTTAAACCATCCTTGCATTTCTGGATGGAACCCTAGTTAGTCATGATGTATAACCTTCTTGATGATTTGTTGGTTTCTATTTGCCAGTATTTTATTGAGAATCTTTGCCTCAATTTTCATTAGTGAAATTGGCCTATAGTTCTCTTGTTTGGTTGGATCTTTCTCTGGTTTTGGTATCAGAGTAATACTTGCCTCGAGGAATTATTTAGGGAGGGTTGCTTTTTTCTGAATTTCATTGAGTTTAAGGAGTATTGGCATCAAATTTTCAGTTCTTATTACATGTATCTTGGTTTGTTTTTCTTTCTCTTAATAATGTTAGCTAGGGGTTTGTTAATTGTGTTTATTCTCTCTCAAAAAAAAACAGCTTTTTGATTCATTAATTCTTTGTATTTTTTTAGTTTCAATTGAATTGATTTCTGCTCTAATCTTTCCAATTTCCTCTCCTCTATGAGCTTTGAATTTAGCTTGCTCTTCTCTTTCTAGAAGCTTGAGATGGAGCATTAAGTTGTTTATTTGTGCTTGTTCTGTTTTCTTGATATGGCAATTTATTGCTATGTATTTCCCTCTTAAGATTGCTTTCATTGCAGCCTATAGATTACAGTATGTTGTTTCTGTGTTTTCATTGAATTGTAGGTATTGCTTTATTTCTTCTTTAATTTCATCTGTAGCCCACTGGTTGTTCAAAGGTAGTTATTTAATTTCCATGTATTTGTACAACTTATTTTGCCATTAATTTCCAATTTCATGCACTATGGTCACATATTATGCATGGTATGATTTAAATACCTTTACATTTACTTAAGAATATTTTATGGAATAATATATGGTCTATTTTGGAGAATGTCGCATGAGCTGCTGAGAAGAATGTGTATTCTGATGTGGTTGGGTGGAACACTCTGTAAACATCTACTAAGCCCAGTTGCTCACTGGTATGATTCAGTTGTGTTATTTATTTGCTGACATTTTGTCTAGTTGATCTATCTTTTTGTGACAATGGGCTGTTTAAGATCCCCTGTTATAATTGTGTTCTTGTTTATTTGTTTTTTCATGTCCATTAGTGTTTGTCTTATATAGTTGGGTGCTCCTGAATTTGTTGCATATATATTTATAATTGTTAGTTCTTCCTTTTGACTTTTTCCACTAATGAGCATGTAGTGACCTTCTTTATCTCTTTTAATCATTTTAGGTTTTAATTTCACATTGTCTGCAATTATAATTGTTACCCCTGCTCATTTCTGGCTTCCTGTTGCATGGAATACTGTTTTCCATCCTTTAACTTTTATCTAGGAGTTTCCTTTTGGTCAGATGTGTTTCTTATGTACAGCATATTGTGGGATCATGTTTCTTGATCCATTCTGTCAGTCTATTTCTTTTTATAGGTGAATTGAGGCCACTTATATTTATGGATATCAATGATATGTACAGGCTTGACTTTACCATGTTATGTTCCAGTTGTTTGCTTTCTGTTTTTTGCCTTATTTAATTTCTTATCTTACCTGGTGGTTTCTTTCTGTTGTTGCTTTGGGGATTGTGGTCATTTTTATCTCCAGGTAGTATTCCTTTCAGTACTCTTTCTATGGTTGGTTTGGTGGACATGCATTACTTCCGTTCTTCATTGTCATAGAAGTATCTTGTTTCTCCATTAAATTTGAATGAAACTTTTTCTGGGTGCCTCAGTCTGGGTTAAATGTTGTTTTCTTGCAGGGCTTGAAATACCTCACTCAAGCTCTTCTTGACTTGAGGGTTTGTGCTGAAAAGTCTACTGTGATTCTAATGGGCTTTCCCATTAGAATAGTGTCTTTTCTCTAACAGCTTTTAGTATTCTGTTTTTATGCTGCATGTCTTTGTGACAATAGGCTGTTAATTTTTATGTATCTGGGTGTGGATTTATGTTGATTGTGACTGTTTGACATTCTATATGCCTCGCTTTTCTGCATATCAGATTCTTTCCCCATGTTTTGGAAATGTTCTTCTATTACTTCTGTGAATATTTTGGTTATGTCATTTTCTTTGACTCCTGCCTCTTCATTGATGCCTATTAATCTTATATTGTTGCTCTTGGCATCATCTTGAAGTTGTTGCATTTTCACTTTCTGCTGCTTTGTTATTTTTAAAAGTTCTATCCTTTCCTGATCACTAATTGCAATCCTGTCCTCAAGGTCTGAAATCCTACCCTCAGCTTCCTTTAGGTGGTTTTGCATGCTTTCAATAGAATTTTTTGTTTCTTGGATGTCTCTTTCAGTTTGTTTCATGAACTCTGCATGTTTTCTATACTGTTCATTCAAGGTTTCAATCAGTTTCCCATGTTCCTGTACTTTTTTTCTCAATTTCTTCTTTAGCTGTCCTGAGCAACTCCTTTACTAAGGTTGCTCCTTTACATGGGAGAGTACTTCTAATTTGATTTCCTCTGTAGCCTCATGGAGTTGTTTTATTTCACTCGCTATCTTTTCAGAGGTTCCTGATGTGTTACTTCTGGGGTCCTCTATTTCAATGTCTCCTGCACTTACTTCTGGTGGACCAGATATTTGAGACTGCATTTTGCTTTTTTGTTTTGTCATTTTCACTCTGCCTGAGTTTTTTTCTTTTTTTTTTTTTTGTGTGTGTGTGTGTAGGAGGTGGTCACCCACACTCTTTTCAGGCTCACCAAGGTCTTACAGTTAGTTGGAGGGGCTTTAATAATGGCCCTATTTACCCACTGTACACATATAGTTTAGGGGCATACTCACCACATTGGCACAATTAATCCTCTGTAGTCCAAGGTTCACCACCTGGGAGCTAATTCCAAGTTTTTTCAGTGTGCTGGGATTCTGCCAGAGTGTGCAGTCAGAGCCTGAGGCTGGAATCTGGGTCCCACTGGCTACTTGGTGGTCACTGGCTGTGGCCCAGTTGGGCCCCTGAGCCTGTGTGTGGCCCTGGGTGGTCTTGGACACAGCGTGTGGTCTTACTCCCTGGGAGCAGGTTCAAAGTCACTTTCCATGCACTGGGATTCTGCCAGAGCAAGTGGTGAAGGCCCAAAGCTGGAATCTGGGTCCCACTGGCTACTTGGTGGTCACTGGTTATGACCCGGTTAGGTCACCATCCCTGTTTGTAGCTGGGGTGGTCTGGGATGCAGCGAGTGGTCTTACCACCTGGGAGCAGGCTCAAGATCCCTTTCAGTGTGCTGGGATTCTGCCAGAGCATGCGGTGAGGGCCCAAAAAGAAATTGTGATTTTCATAGAATGCCACACTGTTCCCTCAAAGAAGCACGAGGCATGGGTGCACTGCACAGCAGAAAGGAGTGATGAACTAGGTCCTGTGTGCTTCCCAAAGTGTCCTGTGCAGTGGGACCTGTCCAAGCCATACCCCAAGAACAGGTGAGCTCCTGGACAGAAAGCAGAATCTGAGGGCAGTGAGGGAGGGGAGGGGCAGCACCATGGGCCTTGAGATCTATTTTGGGTCATGGAATTTTCCTGAAACAGCATTCAGGTTGCACTAAGGATAATAAAAAGAAACACTGACAAACCGTAAACTTCTGACCTCAGGAGGAGGTGCTCCTGTGCCGGCAGTGCTCCTGTGAAGCAGGACTCCACCAGGGCAGGGAGGCCCTAGATGTCTGCACTCAGGTGTCCTCCGCTGGTGACCCATGCTCATCTGGCTCAGTCTGAGTCTCCACCACTGTTTGCATCTCACAGTGGAAATCCCTCTGCAAAACCACCCCTGGGAGGTGAGGTCATTTCCATCTTCCTACTGTGAAGTAGAAGGTGTAGGATGGCACATGCCCTAGGTGGCCACGGGTAAATGTCACCCACATCTTACCTGGAAACCAAGGATGCCATGTACGTAGCACAGAGAGAGCCCAGGGTTGGGCAAGGAGCTGTGGTCTGCAGCAGATGGGGAGACTGCAACAGCAGCCCATCAAGAGGTGCCAACTGGGAGCCTGTGCAGGGGGGAGGCTGCCTCTTCCTGAGATGGGGGAGCAGGGAGCAGAATGGAAAATAGCACAGGCCCAGACTGGAAGTGAGGCCTCACTCTACATGAAGCCCTAGGCACCTCTCCCACCTCCTCCTCCCTGGCTCACCCACCTGTCAGTGCCCCCTGGCTTCTCCAGTTCACCCAGGCAGGGAGAGGAGTAGGCATGGGTCCTGTCTTCCCCTCCACACCCACACTGGTGAGCAGCAAACACCTGCACCCCAGTCTCTCTCTCCCTGTCCCCTGCCCTGAGCACCCTGTGGGCTCCGTGAGGACCCAGGCTATACTGTCTGTACCACCACAGCAGGCTATTCCTGTCCCACTCCAGGCTCCACTGCCCACACTGTTCATCACTCCATCTTCTGAGGCCTCTGCTGTTCCCACTCTTACCAGCCAGAGCATCCGCAGGGCTCCGTCTTCCTTCAGCCACATGGCATCTGTGATGTCAGTGCAGTGCAGCATCAGCAGAGCTCCCCACCTGCCCCTGTGAATAGCAGGACAGACAGACAAGCAGACAGACACACAGACTCACAGACAGACCCTCTCTGGGTCCCTGCCACACTTGTGCCTTCTCACCTTGGCTCCCTGGCACAAGGGGAGCTGGAAAGCACCATCCCACCCTCCACATGTGCTGCAGGAAGAGAAGCCTTCAAGTTGCAGCCCGCTCCACCTCATGTAAGCTCCTGGGCTCAGGCTTGTGCAAGGTCCCAGGGGAAGCCCACACTCCCACAGAGGACGCCACCCTGTTGGGGCTCAGGCTCCTGCCCGAGTCACCACAGGTTTCCAGGAGTGCAGTCCTCCTGCCGGGCATCCCCACCCAGTGGTGCCCTGCAGAAACCAGGAAAGTGTACTTGTTTAATGCTTTTCTGTCTCCTTAAAGATGAAACTCAATCCTACAGGGGATATCAAAGATGGAGCCACACCCTGGGTGATTGAGTTCTCTGTGCTCCTCTTCACAGAAGAGGCTCTGACCCCACCCTGGTCCTGCCCTGGCCTCAGCCTGTGTCCCCTCCTGTCTGCAGATTTGCACTGACCCGAAGTTGGCTCTTTGCCCTCCATCTGTTACTGGGTCCTATCACTCCCTTGCTCCTTCTGTGCTCCTTCTGTGAAGCACCCACCCTCTGAGCTCAGGGGTCTGAATCCCAGGAGTCCAGAGAAACAGGGGTTCAGCTTCACCAACAGCTCACACCTGGCACCATGACTGCACATGTGGAGGGCCAAGTGGGCATGGTTGGGTGGCACTCATGATGGCAGGAGGACACGATGGCAGTGACAGGAGGTCTGCAAGAGGAATGGCTTGACTGCCTCAGTCCATAAGCTACTGTCAGAGATGCAGCTGACTCCTGGAGCTGACAGTCAGGGCTGAGTGCATCTCTGCTCTCCTGTACCTGTAGCAGGATGGGCTGAGGGAGGTAGGAGACCCATGGGAGGCTCTGAGAGGAAAGAGCAGCCCAGGACACCAGGACCTGGAATGGACAGCTCAGGATGGATCCAGGTGTACTTCCTGCTGTGTGCTGGCCTCAGGGAGGTGAGGACAGATCAGGTAGAAAGTGGATGGGGAAGGGGAGCCCTAACTTCTGTGTGAAGAGAACCTAGATACTGTCCTGCCTCAGCCTTGGGAAAACCACAGCCTGACTCAGGGCAGGCAGTTCCTCTTCCTGTACAGAGCTGCTGTGAAAACCCTGTGACTCAGAGACACAGCATTGAAGTAGCCACATCTTGTGTGTGTGGCCTGCCAGGCACTTTGGTCTCCTATGGCTACACAGTCCCAGCCAGTGGTTGGAGACACCATGACCCCACAACTCTCACAACCCTGCTTTGCCTGGGTGAGCTGGGAAAAGAGGAGTGGATGCTGTGGTCTAGGAGGGTCCCCACCCCACAGCCAGGCCCTGGTCCATCAGAGACCCAGAGCTCAGGAGGCTCCAGGGAACAGAATACCTGCTCGGGTTCCAGGGCAAAGCTCTCACAGGGAACTCTCTTTCAGGGCTGAGTCTGGGCCTCAGGATTCCAGTGAAGGTAGGTGAGTGTGTCCCAGCGTCATGGGTCCCTCTTCTTCCTGGGAACAAGAAGCCACCCCTGGGCAGTGGGGATGGTGTACAGCAGATGTGGGCTGGTGGTGGGAGGTCTGGAGGGTCCTGGGGCTGAGTTGGGATCAGAGGGGAGGAGGAAGATGCTGGGACCCAGATGTGATTTCCCTGCAGGGACTGTACCCAAACCCAGGCTCTGGGCTGAGCCAAGACCTGTGATACCACAGGGGGAACCTGTGACCCTCTGGTGTGAGGGTACCTTGGGAACCCAGCAATGCCATCTGCTCAGAGAGGGCAGCCCAGCATTCACAGACCCACAGACCTCTCCTGAGCCCAGGAACAAGGCCAAGTTCTCCTTCCCATCCATGACAGTGCACTAGGCAGGGCAATATCATTGTTACTTCTGAAGTCTATCAGGCCAGTCAGAAAAGAGTGAGCCCCTGGAGCTGGTGGTGACACTTGAGAGGACACTTAGGGTCCTAGACCCAGGTTCTGCCCTCAGGAAGGGGTCTGCTCTCCAGGGTGTCCCCATCTCACAGTACATCCATGGGGACAGTGTGAGAGGTGTGAGTCTATTTCACATCCCTATCTCCAGCCTCTCAGCCCTGTGCTTACCTCAGGAAAATATGTGACCCTCTGGTGTGTTTCATGGATGGGATTTGACATGTTCCTTGTGACTAAGGAAGGAGGAGACAAGCTCTCCTGTGACCTGGTCTCACAGCGAGGCCCCGGGGGCAGGCCAAGGCCCTGTTCCTTGTGGGCTCTGTGACCCCCAGCCACAGGTGGACATTCAGATGCTATGGCTTTTTCTGGAACAAACCCCAGGGGTGGTCAGAGCCCAAAGATGCTCTGGAGCTCCTGGTCTCAGGTGAGAAAATCCTTTTTTTTTACCCCAATCATGTTTGAGCCCCTAAATAATTACAGGAGCCCTACTACAAAAGCCTCTAGGAGGAGGTTGTGTCACAACATCTACAGATCTTGAAACCTCAATATGACAGTCATGGAAACCAGCAGAGCAGGACAGGAGGAAAGACAGGGGCAGGAATCTGACCCTTAGTCTGGCTCATCCTCTCTCCAGGGCTGTCCAGGAAGCCCTCCCTCCTGACCCAGCTTAGCCCTGTCCTCAACCCTGGACACAACCTGACTCTCCAGTGGTGCTCTGACCTCAATTATGACAGATATTCTCTGTCTAAGGAGGGGCAGGTGACCTGCTCCAGTGCCCTGGTCAGCAGCCCCAGGCTGGGCTCTCTCAGGCTGACTTACCCCTGGGCCCTTGGAGTGGCTTTCATGGGGGATGCTACAGATGCTATGGTGGACACAGCCTCTCATATGAGTGGTCATCACACAGTGACCCCTAGACTTCCTGCTCACAGATGAGGATCCCAGGGCTCAGTCAAGGGCACAGACTCTATGCTGGCTGAGGGAGTCCTGGAGGTGATGGCCAGGGAGAGGCTGGGGTGTTATGGAGGGAGAGCCAGAGAGACAGAGGAGGACAGGAGGGGCAGAGTGAGAAGACACATAGACAGATGGAGAGCAAGGGTCCTCAGAGACAGCCCTGCTGAGGCCTCAACTCAGATCAAACTGGGGCAGCCCCTCACCACCCTCCTTCACTCCAGGACAGCTCCCTGTCACATCCTCCCTCTTGGTGCAGCCAGAACCTATGGTGTCCTCAGGAAAGAATGTGACCCTGTTGTGTCAGTTATGGATTCCCTCTGTCCAAGGAGGGAACAGCCAATCCCCCACTGTGTCTGAGATCGGTGTCCTGAGCTCTGCAGTCCCAGGCAGAATTCTCCCTGGGAGCTGCGAGCTCAGCCCTCGGGGGGACCTACAGGTGCTATGGCTCTCGGGACTCAGCTCCATATCTGCTGTCACTGCCCAGCAAGCCCTTGTTGCTCATGGTCTCAGGTGAGGTCTCTGATTTTTTTTCTAAACTGAAAGGAACACTTAAGGCTCTGCTTCTTAGTACAGCTGAGGGACACTGAGGATTCTGGCCACAAGAAGGGAGGCTCACAGAGGGAGGGCCTTCCCTACAATCAGAGCTGAGGGGAGAGAGGATGGAGTGAGCTGTGCAGGGACTTCTCAGACCAAGCACCGAATACGGAGGCCCCAGGCCTCGCTCCCACTGTCCCCGTGTCAGCATCAGAACCCAGGGTGTCTCATCGCCCAGCAGATGTATTCCTGTCCCCACTGTCACCCTGCCCTCCCTGAGTCACCTGTGAATGCTGTACTCAGTGCACACCTGAGACTCCAGAGGGGACATGCACTGCACACCTGGTCCCTCGGGGATCCCTGCCAGCTGGTCACTTCTGCTCTTCAGGCCCTGTGTGCTCAGGGCTACCGTGCTCTCTGCTTCTGAGATGTTTTAAAGAAAAACTCACCCTTACTGGCAAATAACTAGAAATCAGAAACCAAGAAGACTTTTGGTATTTTTTGCAACTTAGACATGGGAACCTAGCTCCAGTTCCTAACTATTAATGGGTCAATGAAGAAATTAAAAGAAAACTTTAAAAATTTATTGAAACAAAGATATGTGTTATATTAAGAGGAATCATGCTTAAAGCCACTACTCTTAATCCATTGTGGTCTGTCTTCTATTTGGTCCATATACATTGCTATACAGGTGTTGCAGTACATATTTACAGTTGTTATACACCATTGCTGGTTAAGATCCTTTATCATTATATACTAACCTGCTTCATGTCTTTTTCCTCTTTTGGACTCACTAGTCCAGCTATATCTGATGACTTATAATTTCTCTCTTCATGAGATGGCTTCTCCATCCCCTCGACCTCAGTCTGTATTCTCAAATATGTCAGGATGTCTTGTAGGCAGTGCACAGTTGGGTCTTGTTATTGATTTCTTTTGGTATTTTATTAAATTCATTTTCCCACCACAAGACTAGTAATTTTTTTAAAAAGACATCTAACTGAAGGGTTTAATCCACTACCATTCAAGAGTATTCATAGATTAAGCTTATAATTCCTTTTTGTGAACTGTTTTATAACTGCTTTATCATATTTCATAAATTTCTTCCTGTCTTTATCTTGCCTTTGTGGTTTTGTGCGTATTTGTTGAGATTTCTTTGCACTCACCTTGTGTCTGATTAAATAGCTTCTTAGCATTACTGTTTTATTAATAAGGCCCCTAGAATTAAAACGTTCACTCACCCGATAATTTATTGCATGTTTTTTTCCTAATGAAGAATACAAACTTTAGTTAATTTTTAAAAATTCTTTTAACTTTAATAATTCATAAAGGAGGTCTTGATCTTTTTTTTTTTTTTGTCTTTTTGTTTTTTTGAAACAGGGTTTCACCATGCAGATCAGGCTGGCCTTGAACTCATTTTGTAGCCTGGGATGGCCTTGAATTCTCACAGACCCTCTTGCCTTAGCCTCCCGAATGCTGGGATAACAGGCCTGCTCCGCCACACTTGGCTTGATTCTTTATATCACTGAAAATACCCAAGTGTATATAAGAAAAATTTCAGTTTAGATAATTCAATATGAATTTCTGTAAACTTACTAGGGTACTGTTCCCTTTAGTGGATTTTCAATGTGTCTCTGATTATATACTGATAAATTGATATGAACATCTTTAAATGGAAATTTTAATTTGTTTCCAAGTCACACACTATATTTTCACTTCATGTAGATATATATTTACTTACATTTCACTGTCTGAATATTCACAGCTGCACATGTGTACACACACACCTTGCATGAGGATATGAACTTGGAATATGTGCATATATTTGCAACAGCACAGGAAGGCTTTGCTGTGAACCATGTCATAGTCAGAAGGGGAGCGGATTTGATCACAGAATCCCAGGGAGACACTGTCTCAAGTGTGTGGAACCCCTGTCCATCCTTCTGCTCCATGTTCATTCCTAGCAGCTGCACCAGCAAAGAACAAGTCATATCCCAATGCTGGGAGCAAGGAGAGTGCTCAGCTGTGGAGCTGGGCTACCAAGAGTAGGCGCTGCCCTGGGGAAGATGCCCAGGAATGCAGACGGGACCTTGGGCTTCCCTGACTCTGTGACCTCTTTGTCCACTCTTCCCAGCCTCACACCTCCAGGATCACACTGTCGAGAACCTGGTGCGCATGGGCATGGCTGGGCTGGTCCTGGTGGGCCTTGGGATTCTGCTATGTGAGGCTCAGCACAGCCAGTGAAGCCCCCAAGATGGAGCCAGCAAGTGAACATGAGAGACAGAGGACGATGCATCTTCTAAAGAGCAGAGGACTCGGAGTTAATTCAGTGTTTCTGGGAGATTCTGCAAGGGTTCTGTGGTTAAAAGTTGGGGACTGTCAACTGGGAGGAATAAACTCATCTCTGGTTAGGGAAAATGGCTGGGAGGGGGTGTGAAAGAGGCTTCCTCCAGTATTCTGTGACTCTTTACCTCCCTCCTGGTGCTGAGACTCCCCACTGTCCCTTCTTCTCTCACTCCCAACACAAGAGGGCCCAGTCCAAAGCCCTGGTTGTGACTCTTCATTTTTAGCCTTGTGGCCCAGGCCTCTTCTGTGTAATTCATTTCATCTTCATCTGTGCATTCCTTGATATGCACTAGTGCATCTGTCTACACAGCTGAGACAATAAATCTGGATTAACTGAATAAATATGTAAAAAGTAGATTCCAAACTTCCAAATATAAGTGTAATATGCTGCTGCACCTTCTGAGAACCTTAGTTCACTCTTCATTGAATGCCACCTTGTGGTTTCCTGAGAAATGTTATCTTTTGGAATCAACATGCCACTACTCCAAGTGTCAGCTGGATGTCATCTTAGGGAACCAGGACTCTAAAGACAAATTTTTAGCCAGGTGTAGGCCATGGCCCGATAATCTTAGCACTCTGGGAGGCTGAGGCTGGAAGATTGCCAGTTTAAGCCCAGCCTGGATGATTTAGCAACTTACAATGACCTTGTTTCAAAATAAGCAAGAAAAATGGGCTGTGGCCATAGCTCAGTGTGAACATCCTGGGTTGATCCCCAGTACTACAAGAACAGAATCATCTTCCCAAGCTCAAGTTTATAGCATTTGCCCATGACTGTGGAGTAAACACTTCCTACCTAGGGACACAGGGAGAACAGTGTACCCTCATACAGGACTGATCTCAGGGCCAATCTAAGTAATCAATTGGGGTATGTGGAGCACAAGGTAAGAACATGAATTCCTTAAGGCAGTGTGTGGTCTTTCTACTTGGACTTGTGACCCTGTAGACTCTCTTTTAAGCTCTAACCGTGCATTCCAGAAGTTTTGTGTTTTTAGCCCCCAAAGTTCCCTACTTCTGCATATCCATCTCACACATGTGTCAGATCAGTTCCCCATATGTGCCATTTTATTGTTTTGTGCACAGGAGGGAGGAAGTGTATTGGACTTGGTGGAGAAAGGTCATCATGTTTTCAGCACATAGTGTCCACTGAGGGCTCTTAGGGAGGGAATTCTTCAGCCAAATAGTACCATTCCTGAGGAGGAAAAGGCTGGCCATGAGGCTATCCAGAGTGTCCACGACTCTTCCATAAATATAAGGGCCTGGAGGGGACAGTCAGGCTCCTCCAGTAGAAGGGGCTTCACTAGAATAGAGGAGGCTGAGGCCGCCCCAGATGACTGTGCCAGGGGTGTGGATTCTCCACACATAGTTCCCATGCTTCCTGTAATTCCATCTTCTCCTCCTCTGGGTTATGTTTTGTTTGTTTTTTTTATCAAATTTGAAAGTTTCTCTTAGTATTTTTGGAATATTTTAAATTATGATGGAGCAGTTTTCACTTATAGTTTTTTGAATATTTTAAATTATGGTGTGGCATATAAAAGTTTGCTTTCTTGAACTATGTAAAATCCACAGTTCTCTTTGTTTAGAGCCAGTTCTATTCATTTTTTGAGTTAGTTTTTCTTTTTATGAGTACATGTTTGGCATGCAAGTAGTTTAACTTGGGGAACAGAAAATGTACATAATATTACTTGTGTCTCTTTCCTTCCCTCCACCCTCAATCTTTCCTCATTTAATTCCCCTTTCCCAATTAGTTATGGATTAAAAAATGGTGGTCAACTTAACACCAGCTGAATTAAATCAGCATAGTGCTGTGGGTAGATGGCCCACCTGAGGAAAGCTGCCAGCATAAAAGAAGAGGGGGAGAGAAAGAGTGAGGCATTGTGGGTTCTCCTAAGTGTTGCTGCTGTTTGGATCCACTGGCTCTTCTGGAGAAGCTTGTTGTACTGACTTCCCCAATATGAATTTAGCTGTTATCATTGGAAGAGTTGGGGACCTCATCACAGAGAATGGCTGCAGGTCACTTTGGGGGAGCTTTGGTCCTTACTTTGAGTATCACTTCCTGGCTCTGGAGGGGAAGAAATGTGCTATTTAATCTTCAGGAGAAGTTGTCATGCTGGCTTCCTGAAATGCACTCCACTGTTCTCTCTGGTGGAGATCTGGACCTCATTGTCACTGAGGATGTCTGTAGTACTTTTCAGGGAAGCCCTAGTCATTGAGTGTCACTTCTTGCCTCCAGTGTAAAACACTCAACCTACTGGCATAGATCCTTCACCCTGTTGGCATAAACTTTGTTTCCAGCTTCCACTGCTGCCCCTTGGGCCTTCCCAGCACAGACCAATAAAGTAGACTTGTATGAGTCCTTGTCATGGGCTCTAGAACTCCAGTTGAACTTGTGGGAGTCATTGTCATGGACTCTATGTCTTCAGCTTGACTCATGCAGGACATTGCTATAGGATCCAGGTTATTGCCTTAAATTTTCTAGGTCTTCAGTGTTGTGGACAGATGTCCTGCTCTTTCTTGTATTTAACTCTGGGTAATCATCATAAAATAATATTATATATCCTGTGTCCTATATGTAAGTGTTCTCCTTGTAAACTATGACTGCAACACTATTTGTATTCTTGTTCACAAAAATAAACAGTTCTCTGAAATAATATGTAAAGGCAACTTCTACTTCATGTAGCACTGTCCTTTCTATCCCATGCCTTGTGAGCATAAACCTCACGTCCATCTTTCCCTCCACCCTTGGTCACTGGAGCCCTGCCCAGTGCTGCCAATGAAGCTCTGCACAAAATGTCCAGGCACTCTCTAGGCCACCTCATCAACATTTCTTAGGCTCCTAAGTGCTGCTGAAGCCTAAAGAGACAAAATTCAGCTTGGGCATTGGGATGGAAAATTCGCACAGAGGTGTCTTTTGCAGGGCCAATACAGAGACAGAGCTCCAAGGACCCACAGGTGAGTTCCCCAGCACTTCATGTCCTGTCCTATCCTCAGTCCCTCAGTCCTCATTTTGGGGACACTGGTTTGCATTGAGGGTGAGGAAAATGAAGAAGCCTTGGAATAATCTAGGGGACAGAGAATGTCCTGGACTCACCTTCTGACATCCTTGCAGGAACCCTCCTCAAACACATGCTTTGGCCTGAGCTGGGCTCTTTGATGCCAAGGGGAGATATGCGAGATCTTCCTGGAGCCTGGGAGTTCCATGTTCACAGAGAAGGGAAATTAAGTGTCTGGAAGAGAACAACATGCAGGACAATATCACTCTACACTACTAATAAAGCAGCATGGGAAAAAACCAGGAAAACAATTGCTTTCACAAAAGCTCCCAATGCAATACAGTTGGTGAGGTCTAGGAGGAGAAATAAAAGGCCAATTCACCCTTCCTATGAGCCAGCAGCACTCATGCATGGCCTGGGAGGATAGACAACAAACCAGTTCATCCTTCCTCTGAACCAGTGGCAGACAGGTGGGACCTAGGAGGAGAATCAAGAAGCCAGTTACCCCTTCCTATGAGCGAGTGGCAGCCAGAAGGGGCCTGAAAGCAGAAACAAGAGGCCTATTTACCCTTCTTGTGAGCCAGTGGCAGCCATGTGGGGGCCAGGGGGAGAAACAAGGTATAAATTTTCCCTTCCCATGAACCAGTGGCTGTCATGCAAGGTCTGGGAGGAGAAATGAGAAGCCAATTTTTCCTCCCTGTGAGCCATATGCAGTCATGCATGGCCTGGGAGGAGAGAAAACAAGCCAATTTGCCCTTACCTTGAATCAGTGGCAGACAGGCAAGTCTCAGAAGTTGAATTGAGAAACCAATTCACCCTTCTTGAGAGTTAGCTGCAGGCATTTGTGATCCAGGAAGATAAACAAGACATCAATTTGCCCTTCCTATGAGCCAGCAGAAGCCTGGTGGGGTATATGAGCAGTAACATGATGCCAGTTTGCTGTTTCAACATACCAGCCAGTGAGTGGACTGGGAGACAAGAACCACCCCACCAATCCCCCAACTTTTCACCTCCACACCGCTCCACCCCACCATAAGCAATCATCTGATTCAGAGGAACACAGGCTGAGATGATAGCAACTAAGGTACAAAAGCAATTTAATGCTTCTATTGTTTGACTGACTAAGCAAGCCTAAAGCTGGTAGTCTGGGCATCTACTTAGAGAATAACAGTATGCAATATGGCAACTATGGAGCTTTCCTTCTGTCTTGATTTTGAAATCCAATATTGTTCTTACTGTTTTGGTTTGTTACATTTTATTGGTTTTCTTCAATGTTCAGCTTTGATTGGTTTTATTCTGTTTATTCTAATTTTATTATGTCTAATGGTATCAGCAGCACTTTTGAAGATAATTAGAGGCATTATGGTAACCATTGTTGATTTGCTATTATCTTTTTTTTAAAATCCTGTATCACTTTCACTGTTTTGTTTTGATTGACTTTATTCTGTTTCATTTTGTTTGGTTTTACTCTCTTTAAAATTTTAAAGAGGATAATGATATCCAGGAACCAACCCAGTCAAGGAAGGGAAAGACTTATAAAATGAAAATTATACAAAGCAGAAGAAAGAACTTAAAGGGGTGACTGTTATTGGGAAGAGGAAGGCATTGGTGGGAGGCATGTATGTAACAATGAGGAATGGGGTGATGAATATAAATAATAAATATTTACACATTGAATCAGAAATTGTGAAACTAGAGGAGAGAGTGATGAAAGGGAGACATGTGAGTGAAAATGAGCAGTGTTTCATGTGCATGTAGAAAACTGCCAGGGTGACATCCATTAATCTGTACAATCAATGCACATTAACTTATTTTTCTTTATTTATTTATTTTATCTTATGGAAAACAGTAAAACACAACTTCATAACAAAGTAATAGGAGAATAGTGGTGGTTAATACATTACATATTATTATCTTTATATGTAATTAATCAGAGTACAAGATATGGGCATAAACATTCTTCAAACAATGTCAGCACAAAACTTTCTTTTCAATCAACTAAGAGAAACTACCAGCATAACTATTTTTATTTTGTTTTTATTTTCTTCTTTTCCTTTCTTTTCTCTCCTAGTTTCTCTATCCTTTTGAGCAATTCCTTCACATTTCACAATATCTATTGTGCATTTTGGACCATATTTACTCTTTCAGCTCCTCCAACCAGAGAGACAATACAATACTTAGACATGTGAGTCTAACTTATTTCACTGGTCTCTGGTAGCATCCATTTACCTATAAGTCTTAAGTTTATCCTTCTTTACAGTCAAGTAGTAGTCCACTGTATAAAAAGACCATATCTTTTTTATGCATCTCTTGTTTGATGGGCATTGGGTTGTTTTCCAAGATTTAGCTATTACAAATCAATACACACTAATTTTAAAAGACGCAAAAAATAAAAGCACCATCTAAGGCTCACAGGTTCCCTTTCCTATGCAACAATAGCTACTACATGTCTTTTCACTACAATCATCACCACCACCATCAGCAGTCAGCACCATCATCAGCACCACCATATCCATACTGCTGTCACCATCATCTTCAGGCTTTGCACCAGGATGCATGGTTGAGTCACCTGCAGTGGGTAATACGGACATCTGCATCAGCATGACTAGTCATGTACAGGTCACAATCCGAGTTCTTCATTTTGTAGTAACAGCTCTTATTACACAATTGCTGTTTAAATTTACTAATGTTTTATAGCCCATAAGATTAAACTCTAAATTAATAGAGTGCACAAATACAAATAGTTGGAATATAGTGAACTCCACTGTAACACTGGCAAAAGGAGAGACTGTGAATCTATCATTAGAAAAGAAAATGAGGTAGCAAAAAATACTGGAAATTGAGCAACATAATATAGACATACATTCACATTATACACACACAGAAAAGACCAAGCCACAGTAAGAAATTATATATTGCTTATGGAATTATATATTGCTTATGGAATTATACACAATTACCATATTATCAGTTAGGATGCAACTTGAAAATATATAATTACATATATTATTTTATAATTATGTAGTACATATGAGAGTAACATTGATCCACAAGCACATATACACATCAATTATAATTATTAAGAAAATAGACAAATGGAAAAGGATAAGAACCATAATTAATATGTTTAAAAGGGCACCTTTGCCTATGGGAAGGTATTCATATTTACCTATATTAAAGAGAAGTAGAAAATTAAATATCAACAAAATGCAATATTATTTTTTATAAAATCAGAACTCTGTTTACTTACTGTTTTTAGTAATTACTAGGATAGTCAGATAGGTCTTGGTACTCTTGGCAGAAATGCAATATTGGGGAATTTATACTAAGGGGAAAAAGTCAATATCCACAAAAACAGAATGTGTATTCACCAAAATACATATTCTAAGAACAGAAATGGAATTTTTAACAATGTAAAAATCCATACTCCTAGTTTATTAATAGAAACACTGTTTGTACTTGTGGAGTACTTGGAAAGAAGACTGAAAGATCACCAAAAGTTCATGGAATCAATTAAATTCATGCTGCACAAAAATGAATTTGTCTATGTAAAAAAAGTAGAAAGTTGCCTTTGCCTGGAGTGAGTTCCAGGATGTATTGTTTAGTGAAGAGAACAGACTATTATAGCCAAGAAAAATACTGGGTTAGAGAAAACTGGATACTGATACAAGAATGAAAGAAAGTAGAAAAAATCCCAGACATGTCTGAGTATTGTTGCAGAAGAAACCCTGGGAAGGAGCAACCACATTCTTTTGTTTTGTTTTGATAGCAAAAGGACACCATGAACAACATTATTCAAATGCAAATGAACACATCTAGGGGCAGCAAAAGAAAGCTTTTCCTACAATGTAACTGTCAATGAGACACAAAAACAGACCACTCTGGGACCTCCCACTCCAAGAACTCAACTCAGACTGAGCCCTGCCCATCAGGTATAATTATGCTCTCACGTTATCCTATCTTTTAACCACAAGATTACAGCAGTTTCTCCACCATTCCCCTTTCCTGTACAAGCTGCTTTACAGCCCCTTGCTACTTGACTGTCTGGCCAGCCATGGCCAACCAGGTGTGGAAAGTTGTAAACCTGTCACCTTTGAGTAATTGCTTTTGTCCAACTCTCCCTTTCCTGCCAGAAACTATGTAACAACTCCTCTAGCCCAGACTGGGGGCCCAGACCTGGGGGTGCTGAACTCCTCAGAACCTCCTGGCATAGTAAAGAGCTCCCTCCACTCTCTGAGTGCCACTGCTTTACCTGCTTCAGGTGTAAATCCAAAATTGCTGTAACATTTGACAAGCTGAGATTACTGTAACACCAGTGGTTTTAAAATGAGATGTGAACATTGAATGAGGTCCATGGTATCACACTGACTCAAGTTAACTGCTACAAATCAATTATTCCTTATGAAAAGCAAATGAAAATTTTACAGGGGAGAAACCAGGTAGGAATAAAATTACCCAAAGAACCAAACAAACAATCACCAATCAGGAGGAGAGAAGGACAATATCACTGGACAGGTGTTCCAGCCAGGAATGCAAGCCCAGAATCTCATCACCAGGCACTGGACAGGGCTCTGTCCTTGGAATTATCCAATGATCTCAACATCTAGCTCAGCATCCTACAGCAGCATCTCTGGAGACCCCAGGATCAAAGCAGCTCCAAATCCTTTGCACAATCTTCTTCTCTTCCATCAGCCCTCGGTCACCTCACTCAGTAACACCCACTGTGAACTGCAGTCATATGGAAGGTCACACCAAGCACCCTTCATGCAGTGGCTTGCACAATTAGTTCACCCAGGATCTCAGGACTAGGACAACATGGAGCCAAACACAACTCCTCAGGTCGGGGAGAAGCAACCCCTTGGTATAAGGAGTCTGCTCCTGACCCTTTGGCATCGGACCATGTCTACTCCATGACACATTTGGAACAGGTCTAATGTGTACAGCTAGGATCAATCACAGTAGAAATTGTTTCTTGAGAAATAAGAAATCTTGTGTCATATTTGTGACCACCGCAGATGCAGGTGTGTTAAGAAATAGCTGTTTTTGTTCCTAAAAAATTGTGTGTTGAAACAGAGACAGAGTGGATGCCCACCCTCAACATCCTCTCACTGCTGAGAATTCTCAGGTCCCTTCTTTCTCCCTCACCCAGCAGGGTGTGCAGGAAGTGCACCAGGATTATGAACCTCACCACCCCGCTATGCCTTCTCCAAGAAGAAGACAGTGAGTCAGAGCTGTTTATTTATTTATTTAGTACCAGAAATTGCACTCAGGACCTTGCACTTGCCAGGCAGGTGCTTATGCCACTGAACTATATCTGTGGCCCAGTCACAGCTTTATCTTTCTCTACTTTTAAAGGACACTTTGTCTTTTACTCTCGTGATGATCTGGCATGATGATCTTCCCACTGGCATGTTCTCATTTGATATTTACCATACTTATTTTTAAATTAAGCACTTGTTCTGTAAAAATCCTGTCTCACTTTATGAGATCCTATTGCAAGACCCTGTGAGACTGAAGAAAGAAGCAGACACAGATAGGACTGAAGAGTGCAGTTCCCCGGGGACTGACTGAGAAAAACCTGGTCCTGGGCAGCAGTAGGACCAGTGGATCCACAAGCTTTGCATCAGAGAGAGGAGGCCCATGTAGTGCTCAGGACGACGGAGACTTCACCCAAGCCATCAATGTGCTGAGTTACCTCTAGATAATAAGAAAGACACCAGCAAATTCCTGCTCTGATGGTGCCAGGGTTTGATCTCAGAGCCCAGATATGTCTCCAAGGGTGTCGCTTAGAACACAGTGTGATGAGACCCACGTGAGGAAAACAGACCAAGTGGCATTGGCTATCTCAGTGGTTACAGCACTAGGTGGCTACAGTCATGTCGTGCTGGGTACCTATAGCACTGGTGACAAATTAACCAGAGGGTCCTGGGCTGAGAGCTGAGATTTGAGGGGAGGAAGAAAATCTTGGGACCCAACCATGATATTCTGTAGGGACCCTCTCCAAAACCAGGCTCTTCAGTGAGCCAGAATTTGTGATCATATGTGGGTGATCTTGAACTCCTAGTGTCAGGTACCATGGAAAAATAATTAAAAACATTGGTGAAGACAGGTTAACTCTAGCGAGTTGAGCATTAGAAAGACATAGATTGACTTTATCAATGTCAGTCTTAGATTCTGACCTAACTGCACTTGGAGAGGTGGGGGCCAAATCTGCCTTGAGGATGTTAAAGAGAGACTAATTCATAATTTGTTAGCTTACAAGCTTGGCAGAGCCAATTAACACTACCAAGTAGGTTTCACAATCAATTAGGGTTGTAAGGTGATTAATCTAGGTCTGAACAGTTTGGGTATGATACACTTTTGTTGGATAAGGTGACCCAAATATGGAAAAGATGCCATTGTTTGCATCTTTTCAGGGGCCACTACTAGACTTGTATCTTGAAGAGCATTATCTAATTGAGTACATACTTGATGTGAGATGGATCATGATTTATGTGCTAGAAGGAAGTCACTTGTATAATAGATAATATTGGCAGGAGGATAGGCCTGATCAACTGAAAAGTTGCCTGCAGACACAAACTCTTTTTTATTTTTATTTTAAAGAGAATAAAACAAAAGAGGACAGAATTAAGCAGATCAGAACAGAACAAGGCAAGCAACACAGCACTTCACCACAAGACAATTGGATATCAACTGTAGTTACCATAATGTCTCTTTCTTTGAAATAGTTGAGCATAGTTTCACATACAATAATATCAAACATAACGAACAGAATAAAACCATTCAAGAGAATGAAAGTATTACAAGGCATGCTGAAACACATAACAGAAAATGAACAATGGTTACTATAATATCACATTTTTCATAAAAGATTTGTTTATACTATCACACATATTAAAATCCAATAAGAAACAACATGATAGAACCAGTGGTAATAGAAGAACAAAAGCATGGTAGGACTTCAAAGCAAGATCATATTAAATCTGCAATGGCTGCCATAATGTCTTGTTTTCTTCAAAGTAGCTCTTCATACCAACATACATAATAAGATCAAACAAAACAGAATAAAACCATCCAAACCAATGAATGAAAACATTATAAAACTTCAAAGCAATAAAATGGGGAATCATGATTACCATAGAATCTCATGTAATTTTACCATTTCTTACACTAGGGAGACTATACAGTATTTACACATGTGAGTTTGATTTATTTCACTTATGAGTATGGTCTCAAGTTGCATCCATTTATTTATAAATATCTCAATGTGATTATTCTTTATAGCTGAGTAGTACTCCATTGTATAAAAGTACCACAATTGTTTTATCCATTCCTCAGTTGATGGGCACTTAGGTTGTTTCCAAGATCTGGCTATTACAAATTCTGTTGCTATAAACATGGGTGCACATATATCACTGTGGTAAGATGTTTTCAGTTCTTCTGGGAATATGTCTAGGAGTGGAATACCTGGGTCAAATAGGACTTCCAATCCCAGCTTTTTGAGGAATCTCCAGATTGACATTCACAGTGGTTGTACCAATTTACACTCCCACCAACAGTGCAAAATAGTTCCTTTTTCCCCACAGCCTCTCCAGCATTTGTTGTTGGTAGTTTTGTTGATCCTGGCCATTCTTTCTGCAGTGAGATGGAATCTCAGTGTGGTTTTAATTTGCATTTCTCTAATGAAAAATGATAATGAACATTTTTTCATGTATTTATTTGCCATTCATATTTCCAATTCTCTGTTTAAAAGGTAGAAATACAGTTGTATGAAGCACTGGCTTCCCCTTCATGTAGAACACACACACAGTTGCATGGGTGTGTTACTATGTGTTTGCATGTATTACACCACAGTGTGTCTAATCACATGGTGATGCATTCATGTGGGGTTAAAGCAATCCACACCCAGGCACTTACCTGGGTGGATGAAGATAAAAAGCAGGGCTGAACAACCATGAATTAAGCAGCCTAGCACAGTAGGGAAAAGGCTCATGAAGGATCTACACATGAGTAAAGATGTATTAGGAGACAGACATTGGAACTTGCAGACCACTGGTGAGGGTCAGTCCTCTTCAACCCTTCCACATCCTGCTCCTCTTCCCTGGCTCTCAGCAGTGGAAGCCACCACTATCACAGATCAGACTCCTGGAGAGTGAGAAGGGGAATTCTTAGTTGTGGTCCTGGACACAGAGGGGCAAATCCTGTCCAGGGGTCATGGGTGACCTGGATGGACACCAGGGCTCCCAAGATAATCATGTCCTACTCTCGTCTCTGTGATCTCTTTGCACAGTTCCCTGCCCTACACTCCTGGATTACATACTGGGGAACCTGGTTTAGAGGTCATGATGGGCTTTGTCTTAGTGGTGTTAGAATCATGTTATTCCAGCTTAGGCACAGCCAGAGAAAGACCCGACACATGGCCAAGAGCTGATGACTGTAAGGAGATCATTGCTCAGTGTTGTTGAGCTTTGGCTATAAACTCAATGATCCCAGGGAGCTCTGAAAGAAAGTCGGTGCACAACTGCAGCCTGCATTTGGAAAATATCCAGAGAGCAAACATGACTGGGGCACACGGAACCTTCTGGGTGGGGAGAGCTCTTCCACTCAACTCTGATGCTTTTTCTCTCTCCTCTGTGGACTCTGCTGATGGCCCCTGCTGTCCTCCCAGTCCCTTGACAGAAAGCTGCATCCCATCAACCAGGTTTGGTCCTCATCTCTGTGCACCTCATGCTCTGCCCCACTTGTTATTTGCTTTAACTCACCAGGATCTCCAGTGTTCATCAGGGAGACTCTGTGTTTTCAACTGAGAAAACAGAACTTGGATGAAACAACAGAATAGAGAAGCAAAAGTAAGATTCCAGCATGTCATAAGTGAAATGCAAGATGCTGTTCTGACACATTCTGTCCCTCTTGCTTTCTCTCTGCCTCTCCCTCTCCTGTTTCTACCTCCCCTTCCATCTTCATCCAATATTCTTCCCCAAATAAAATGAATTGAGAACTATGCATTTGGGTTTTCTGCAACATCTGGATGTGGAATGTAATGTGTTCACAGCTGTTCAATCCCAAGTCCTGTTTTGCAGTTTGCTGCATGCCAAGCATTTTCCTTTCAGGTCAACTTTAAAAAGCCAATGCAATGTCACTTACATGGAGTTTGGAAGCAATAGCTACAGCTGTTACTGTGTTTTCCACTTCAGATTCCAGTGTTCAATACTGGGGTATATGTAAGGAATTACTGTGTAGGTTATTCTTAAATCTTCTCATAATCATTGCTTAGTTCCAAGATGTTGTTTTTAGTATAGTCCGTCCCATTTTCTGATAGACAATCAGTTTATCAGGGTCAAAACCAGTTCTATTTCTTTCTTCCTAAACCTGGTGATGTTGGAATCTGTGTGGGGCTGTGGCTGCTGGTCAGGATGAAGGAAGTGGCATCTGAGGGACAGGGCCTGGGGGAAGATGGAGCTGCCCTGCTCATACCTGACCGTGCCTGTTCACACCTGCACATTTATTCACATAGTCCACATGAGTGTCCCTTGGGTGGGTGCCCTGTCCCAAGGAGCTCTGGTGCTTCCCCTCATCTGGCTGTGGGCTCTGCTGTCAGCCCCTCCTCTCTTCTCAGTGCCAGAAAAGGAGGCTGCATCCCTGAGACAGGCTTGGTCCTTGCCTCTGCGAGCCTCATGCCCTGACCATTTTCAGGGGACATTGTGTTTTCTCCTAAAACACCATGTTTCCCAATGCCATTTTTTAGCTGACACTCTGGAATTTGATTCATGTAACAGAACAGATGAATAAAAATCAGATTTCAGCATGAAAAACAAAGTGCAAATTAATGCCCTTACACAATCTCTGAACACCTGAAATCCAATAGTGTTTATCAGGTGCTCTTGGTAAGTTTCCTGCTGAAATGTAACCACTTGGCAATAAACACTTCTGTTTGAAGCTAGAGTGTGGGGGTGGGCACAGTTGACTGGCTCTGAAGAAGGTCAGTTGGAAACAAAGTCCTGTTCTTCAGTTTTCTGGATGCTGTGTATACTCTTTTCAGGACTAAATCCAAAATACCAGTGTGATGTCACTTGTGCAGAGTTTGAGGTGAGGCCCATAACTAGTGTCATTAAATTCCACCATCACTTGCTGTAATATACACAAGAAACAGACCTGCAGAGTAATGTGTGATCAACTTTGCTATTCTAGGCACAATTTTAAATGCAAAAGATATTTAAAATATATATATATATATATATATATATATATATATATAAAATTTTACAGAGAATAAAACAAAAGAGGACAGAACAAAGCATATCAGAACAGAATAATGTAAGCAACACAGAACTTCACAACAGGACAACTGGATATTAACAGTAGCTACCATAATGTCTCTTTCTTTGAAATAGTTGAGCATAGCTTCACACACAATAATATCGGACATAACAAAATAGTATAATACCATTCAAGAGAATGAAAGTATTATAGAGCATTCTGAAACAAATAACAGAAAATGAGCAATGCCTATCATAATATCTCATTTTCCATATAAGATTTGTTTATACTATCACACATATTAAAATGCAATAAGAAACATCATGATAGAATCAATGGTAATAGAAGAACAAAAGCATGGTAGGACTTCAAAGCAAGATCATATTAAATCAGCAATGGCTGCCATAATGTCTTGTTTTCTTCAAAGTAGCTCTTCATACCATCATACATAATAAGATCAAACAAAACAGAATAAAACCTTTCCAACCAATGAATGAAAACATTGTAAGGCTTCAAAACAATGTAATGGGGAATCATGATTACCATAAAATCTTATGTACTTTTACCATTTCTGACACTTGGGAGACTACACAGTATTTATACATGTGAGTTTGGTTTATTTCACTTATGAGTATGGTCTCAAGTTGCATCCATTTATTTATAAATATCTCAATGTGATCATTCTTTATAGCTGAGCAGTACTCCATTGTATAAAAGTACTACAATTTTTGTATCCATTCCTAAGTTGATGGGCACTTAGATTGTTTCCAAGATCCGGTTATGGCAAATTGTGCTGCTATAAACATGGGTGTACATATATCACTGTGGTAAAATGTTTTCATTTCTTCTGGGAATATTCTTAGGAGTGGAATAGCTGTGTCAAATGGAACTTCCAATCCTAGCTTTTTGAGGATTCTGCAAACTGACCTCCACAGTGGATGTACCAGTCTACACTCCCACCAACAGTGCTACAAAGAGTTCCTTTTTTCCCCCATTTGCCACTGGCAATTTTCTTTATCCTGGCCATTCTTTCTGGGGTGAGATGGAATCTAGGTGTGGTTTTCATTTCCATTTCTCCAATGACTAATGATGATGAACATTTTTTGAAGTATTTATTTGCCATTTGTATTTCTTCATCTGAGAACTGTGTATTCATCTCAGATGCCCATTATTGGATTGGGTCTTTGAATTTTGGGGTTCTGGTTTTTAAAAATTTTTTTATAAGTTCTAGACAGAATTCCTTTGTCTGAGGAACAGTTCATTAAGATTTTTTCCAGTTTCTGGGTTTTGTTTTCGCTCTGCTGGAGATTTCTTTTGACATGCAGAAACTCCTTCATAAGATATGATCCCAGTTATTGATTCAGGGAAGTATTTCCCATGCGGTTTGGTGGTTGTTTATGAATTCTCTACCTACCCCTATGTCTTAAAGATTTTTACCTACTTTTTCTTCCAACAGATTTAGTGTTTCTGTTTTAATACTTATATCTTTGATACATTTAGATTTAGTTTAGTACATGATGATAGGCATAGGTCTAGTTTTAGTTTTTAGCATAAGGATAGCCAATTTTTCCAGCACCATTTATTAAAGAGACTACTGTTCTTCCATTGAACATGTTTGGCCCCTTTATCAAAGATAAGGTGGTTGAATATGTTTTTAGTTGTGGTTGTATCTTCTAATGTACTCCATTGATCTTCAGATCTGTTTTAATTTCAGCAACATGTTGATTTCATTACAGTAGCTTTGTAGTAAAACATCATGTCAGGGATTGTGGTGCCTCCTGCCTTGCTTTTACTTCTTAGCATTGCCCTTAATATTCTGGGTTTCTTCTGGTTCCAGATGAATTTTAGGAGTTATTTCTCTAGATCTATGAGTTATGTTAGTGGTATTTACATTGGGATTGCATTGAACCTGTATAACAATTTTGTGAGAATGGCCATTTTCACAATATTTATTCTTCCTATCCATGAAAAAGGGATGTCTTTCCATTTTCTGAGGTCCTCTTCAATTTCTTTTTTCAGGGTATTATAATTTTCCCTGTATAACTCTTTTACTTCTTTTGTTAGATTAATTTCTTTTTAATTTTTTTATTTTAGAGAATAAAACAAAAGAGGACAGATCTAAGCAGATCAGAATGTAACAATGTAAGCAACACAGCACTTCACAACAAGACAATTGGATATTAACAGTAGCTATCAAAATGTCTCTTTCTTTGAGATAGTTGAGATTAGCTTTACACACGACAATGTCAAACATAACAAAATAGAATAAAACCACTCAGGAGAATGAAAGTATTGCAAGACATTCTCAACCAAATAACCAAAGATGAACAATAGCTACTATATTATATCATTTTCCATAAAAATTTGTTTATACTATCATACATATTAAAATACAATATGACACAACATGATAGAACCAGTGGTAATAGAAAAACAAAATCATGGTATGACTTCAGAGCAAGATGATATCAAATCAACAATGGCTGCCATATTGTCTTTTCTTTAAAGTAAATATTCATGCCATCACATATATTAAGATCAAACAAAGCAATAAAACCATTCCAACAAATGAATGAAAACATAAGACTTCAGAGCAATATAATGGTGAACCATGATTACCATAAAATCTTCTGTACTCTTACCATTTCTTACACTAGAGAGACTATAAGGTATTTATACATGTGAGTTTGATTTATTTCACTTATGAGTATGGATTCAAGTGGCATCCCTTTATTTTTATATATCTCAATGTGCTCATTCTTGATACCTGAGTAGTACTCCATTTTATAAAAGTACCACAATTTTTTTATCCATTCCTCAGTTGATGAGCAATTAGGTTGTTTCCAAGATCTGGCTATTACAAATTGTGCTGCTATAAACATGGGTGCACATATATCACTGTGATAAGATGTTTTCAGTTCTTCTAGGAATATGCCTAAGAGTGGAATAACTGGGTCAAATGGAACCTCCAACCCCAGCTTTTTGGGGACCCTCCAGATTGACCTCCACAGTGGTTGCACCAGTCTACATTCTCACCAAGAGTACAGAAGAGTTCCTTTTTCCCACAGTCTCTCCAGCATTTGTTGTTGGTAGTTTTGTTGAACCTGGCCATTCTTTCTGCAGTGAGATGGAATCCCAGTGTGGTTTTAATTTGCATTTCTCTAATGACCAATGATGATGAACATTTTTTCATATATTTATCTGCCATTCGGTATTTCTTCATTTGAGAACTGTGTGCTCATCTCGGATGCCCATTTTTGGATTGAGTCTTTGAATTTCAGGGGTCTGAATTTTTTTAATTCTTTAAAAGTTCTAGACAGATTTTTTTGTCTGAGGAACAGTTCACTAAGATTTTTTTCCCAGTTTGTAGGTTTTCTTTTCACTCTGGAGATTTCTTCTGACATGCAGAAACTCTTTAATAACATATAATCCCAGCTATTTATTCTGGGAAGTATTTCCTGTGCAGTTTGGTTCTTGTTCATGAATTATCTACCAACCTTTATGTCTTCAAGGTTTTTACCTACTATGTCTTCCAACAGATTTAGTGTTTCTGTTTTAAAATTTAGATCTTTGATACATTTAGATTTTAGTGTATTACATGGTGACAGGCATGGGTCTAATTTTAGTTTTTGGCATGTGGAAAGCCAGTTTTTCCAGTATCATTTATTAAAGAGACTACCATTCTTCTAGTGAACATACTTGGCCCCTTTATCAAAGATAAGGTGGCTGAATGTGTTTGTAGTATCTTCTAGTCTATTCCATTGATGTTCAGGTCTGTTTTTATTCCAACACCATGTTGATTTTATTATGGTAGCTTTGTAGTATAACTTCAAGTCAGGGATTTTGATGCCTCCTGCCTTGGCTTTGCTGGTTAGAATTAACTTTGCTATTCTAGGCCTCTTCTGGTTCCAGATGAATTATAGGAGTGATTTCTCTACATCTATGAGGTATGTTGGTGGTATTTTCATTGAGATTGCATTGAATCTGTATAACAATTGTGGGAGAATGGCCATTTTCACAATATTTATTCTTCCTATCCATGAACAAGGGATGTCTTTCCATTTACTGAGGTCATCTTTGATTTCATTTTCAGTGTATTATTATTTTCCTTGTACAAATCTTTTACATTTTTCATTAGATTAATTCTTAAGTATTTCATTTTTTTGGATGCTAGTGTGAAAGGTGTGGCTTCTCTTATTTCTCTCTTGATGATTTTGTTGTTAATGAATAGGAATGCTATTGATTTTTTAGTATTGACTTTGTATCCAGCTACATTGCTGAAGTTATTTATTATATCTAGGAGTCTTTCAACAGAGGTTTGGGGGTCTTCTATGTAGAGTATCATGTGATCTACAAATAATGATAATTTAACTTCTTCTTTTCCTACCTTACTCATTTTATTTCTCTCTCTTGTCTAATTGTTCTGGCTAGTATTTCCAGTACTATGTTGAATAGGAGCAGTGATAAGGGACATCCTTGTGGTGTGCCTGATTTTCAGGTAAAGGCTTTCAATTATTGGCCATTTAATATGACACTGGCTGATGGTTTGTCATAGATGGCCTTTATCATATTAAGGTAGAGACCATCTATTACAATTCTCTGTAAGGTTCTTATCATGAATGGGTGTTGGACCTTATCAAAAGACTTTTTTGCATCTATATAGAAAGTGTGAAATGATATAGAAATGATATAAATGATCATGTGATTCTTACTTTTGGCTCTATTGATATGGTAGATTACATTTATTGATTTACATATATTGAACCATCCCTGCATATCTGGGATGAATCCCACTTGGTCATGGTGTATAATCTTCTTGATGATTTGCTGCATCCTGTTTGCCAATATTTTATTGAGAATTTTTGCATCTGTGTTCATTAGGGAGATTGGCCTGAAGTTCACTTATTTAGTTGGGTCTTTCTCAGGTTTAGGTACTAGAGTAATATTTGCTTACAGGAATGACTTAGGGAGAATTGCTTCCCTTCTGATTTCATTGAAGTGTTTGACTAGTGTTGGCATTAAGTCTTCTTTGTATTTCTTGTAGAATTCTGCAGTGAATCGTTCAGGGCCTGGGTTCTTTTTGTTGGTAAGGACTTAATTACATTTTCAATTTCATTAATAGAAATTGGGATATTCAGCAGTTTTACATCTTCTTAACCCAGCTTTTGTGGTTCATATGTTTCTAGGAATCTGTCCATTTCTTCTGTGTTATTGAACCTATGAGAGCAGAGGTTTTCAAAATAGGTGTTGATCTGTATTTCCACAGTCTGTAGTGATTTCACCTGTTTCAGTTTGTATTGCATGAATTTGAGTCTTTACTTTTTAAAATAAGGTTGGCTAGGGGCTTATCAATTTTATTTATTCGTTCAAAGAATTCTTTGATTCATTGAGTCTTGTATTGTTTTCTTAGCCTCTATTGCATTAATTTCTACTCTGATTTTTATAATTTCCTCCCTTCTTTTGGCTTTGGGCTTGGCTTGCTCTTCTTTTTCTAGATGTTTGAGGTGTAGTGTCAAGTTGTGTATTTGTGTTCATTCTGTTTTCCTAATGTAGGAATTCTGTGAAATAATTTTCCTCTGAGGACCACTTTCATTGCATCCCACATAATATGGTAAGTTGTATTTGTATTTTTGTTTGCTTGTAGATATTGTTTAATTTCTTCTTTATTATCCTGTGTGACCCACTGATTGCTCAAGAGAGTTGTTATTCACTTTTCATGTGTTTGTGGGGTGTTTGCAGTTTCTTTTATCATTAATTTCTAGTTTCACAGTGCTATGATATGATAACATGCATGGGATAATTTCAATTCTTTTGCATTTACTTAAATATGTTCTGTGGGATATTATATGGTCTATTTTAGAGAATGTCCCATGTATTACTGAGAAGAATGTATATTCTGATGTTCTTGGATGGAACACTCTGTATATGCCTGTCCAGTCCATTTGTTCACAGGTGTGATTTACTTCTGTTATTTCTTTGCTGGTTTTCTGTCTAGTTGATCTGTCCTTTTGTGTCAATGGCATGTTAAGGTTTCCAGTTATAATTGTGTCATTGTTTATTTGGTTTTTCATTTCTGCTTATACTTTCTTTGTATAGCTTAATCCTCTGGAATTTGGTACATACATATTTAAGATAGTTATCTCTTCCTCTTGAAGTTTTCCCCCAACTAGTATGTAGTGACCTTCTTTATCTCTTCAGTTCATTCTTGGTTTGAAGTTCACATTGTCTGCAAACAGAATAGCTACCCCTACTTTTTTTGAGTTCCTGTTGCATGGAGTATTGTTTTCCATCCTTTGACTTTCAGTCTATGAGTTTCCTTTTGGGTTAGATGGGTTTCTTGTAGACAGCATATGGTTGGATGTTGTTTCTTGATCCAATCTGCCAGTTTTTTCTTTTAATTGGTTAATTGAGACCATTTACATTAATGGTTATAACTGTTATATATCATTTTATTGTTGACATGTTATCTTTCTGCTGTTGTATTTTTACCTTTCCCTTCTGTTTAGTTGCCTGTCTTGCTTAGTGTTTTTTCCTATGTGTATCTAGAAAGTCTTTGAGTATTCTTTGCAGGGCTGGTTTGGTGATTGGTTCCTCAGCTGTTCTTTGTCATGGAAGTATCTTATTTCTCCATCCATTTTGAAGGACAGTTTTGCAGGGTACATCACTCTGGGTTGGAAGTCATTTTCCTTTAGGATCTGAAATACTTCACTCCATGCTCTTCTTGATTTCATTATTTTTGTTGAGAAGTCTGCTGTGATTCTGATAGGTTTTCCTTTATAGGTGATCTGTCTTTTCTCTCCATCAGCTTTTATTATTCATTTTTTATGTTGGATTTCTGGGATGTTGATTATTATATGTCTGGATGTAGTTTTATTTTGGTTATGGCTTTTTGGAGTTCTACATGCTTCACTAATCCATATGTCCTATTTCATTTTCATTTTTGGGAAATTTTCAGCTATTACTTCTGTAAATAGCTTCTTGATATCATTTGTGTTGTCATCTTCTTTTTCCTTTATACCTAATCAATTTTATGCATCATCTTGCTGCTGTTGAATTGTTATTTTATGATTCCATCTTATTTTTTTAAAAAAATATGTCCTGTTCTTTAGCCATGATCTTCTCTTCAGCTTCCCCAGGCATGCTGGAAATCACCTCCTGTGCCCTTGGCTCCTGGGACTCATGTGGCAATGACTCCACTGCCGGCTCCCCTGGGTGAAAGAAGGTCACTGGGCATGGTCCACTCAAGCCCATGAAACACCTCAAACCTAGTCCAGTGTCCTAGGGAGTTGGGTGGGCACCCAACTTCTGGGAGAAATGGTTCTAAACTCTCCCTGGGTCATCACCAGTGGGCTGGAACTCAGCTTGTGGCCCGGGCCTGGCTCCCCTTGCTAAAATTTATATTTCTTATACTAGTACATTTCTAACACTGGTCAAGGGGGTGACTGGGAAATGCAGCCTGTTCTCATAATTAGAGTGGTATAAAACTTAATGACACAGCATTCTAGTGCCACCTGCAAGATAAGTGTAACTTACTCATGTAGTGCATCTTGTTATATTTTTATTTGCTTTCAAGTTTCCAGAGACATCACCTCAAGGGTAACTTGGCTGTTGATTCTTCCTGCTTGTTATACAATAGTAAGCTCAATTAGCTTATGTAGAGTAAATCTTGCCTAGGAAGAGATGACATGTCATGTGTAACCAATTATAGAGTATCCTGTTATCTATCTTTTGTATCTGCTTTGTGAATTACATGTGTTAATTGTAAATGAATCCTTAAATCCTTAGGAGCCTTTCCTGGAGCAAAGGAAGCCAATTTGGGGTGCAGCTCTGTCCTCCACACACTTACCCCATTTCCTTTAGATTCATATCCACAAGGGGAATCACTGGACCCTGTGTTAGTTGCAGCTTTAATTTTCTGAGGCATCTCCCTTCTGTAAGCCAATGGTACCCTTTGCATTCCCAGCTGAAGTGAGTGAGGGACCCAGGTTTCCCACCCCCCACAGTGAGAGATGGGAGGAGGGCTCTGGTCAGGAGGAGACAGTTTGTGTGTGAAGACGCTTAACCCCAGAGCCTTCTAGCGTGTTACCTATAGGAGGTGCTTTGAGTGTCTTTACCTTCTCGCTGGGACTTTAAGAAAGGCCACAGTTCTCACCCTTGCAGGAGCGCTCTGTGGTTCCCATTTTAAGTATGAGTAATTGTGGGGTTTCTGTGTCACAATGCCCTGCCCAAGGCCACTACTCTGTGGACTTGGAGTCCCTCCTGGGCAGCTGCAATCTGTCCTATCCTGCAGATTTACTCGGAGCTCCCTTCCCAAATGAGGCTGCCCTCTGTGCCTCCAGAGAGTGGTGGAAAGAAGAGAGTAGGCCAAACTCCTTCCCTCAGGGAGGCTGTTGAGGGGAGAACCATCTGGGTCCCTGTCACCACACCCATTTCCTGTCTTCCCAGGCCTCTCAGCTCCAGACCATGGCCTTGCAGCCCACCTGCCTCCTGGCCCTTGGTGAGTCTGGGACAATGGAGAGGGTTGGAGGGACTCCGGAGGTGACTGGGGGAAGGGTCCTCTTCCCTACTCAGCCTGACCCCAGCCAGGAGATTGTGGGATCCTGCAGGAGACCTCGGGCTCCCACCATACTCAGGGGGAGCAGAGGACCTGCTCCTAGAACAGGGCCATGGGTGTGCAGCCAATTTAGCTTCAGGAAGGGCCGGGGAGCCCTGGGGAGTCTGGGTGTCTTCCAGAGCAAGGGGATTAAGGGCTGAGTCCCTATGGGGTGGGCTGGTTTGGTCACCATGGAAGGCTGTCCTGTGCTCTGCCAAGCCCCTCATGACCCTGGGTGGTGGGCATTTTCTAACTGTACTTCTCTTCTAGTGGTCTACCTGAGCCAGGGGATTCTCACACATCAGGGTGAGTCATGTGAGCCCCGTTTGACAGGAGGGAACTGGCTCCCAGAGGCTGGGGTGGATCTTTTATGGTCTCCAGTCATGACACTCAAAATGTGTGTCCTGTGGTCAGCTCCTGCTGTAACTTTTTTTTAGACAATCTCTCACTATGCAGTTCACACTAATCTTGAACTCACTGTGTAGCCAGCACTGGCTGCATCCTACCAAGGGCTGGCATTATATGCTTTGCCATGGCCATGCCCTACTTGCTCCCATTTTCTGTGTATTATTTACTTGTTTTGAAAAGAGAAATAATAATTGTTTATCTTTATGGTTTACCATATGATGTTTCTATGTGATGTTAATGCTAAAGGAGAATTAGATTAGGCTTATTAACACATCAGTCACCATATGCCTGTCCTGTGTGATGAGGATGGTTATTACCTACCCTCTTAGCCATTTTGAAAGATGCACTATGCCACTGTGAGCTGATGTCCCACCTGGAGTAGACTTCCAGGACTCCTTCCCAGGTCTAACTGCGTGTTTGTGCCTCTCCATCAGCTTCACCCTCTCCCATCCACCGGCCTCCCCTGGCCACGAGGAACCACAGATCTACTCTTGGCTCCTCTGAATCCACAGCAGGCTGTAATATCATGTGGCACTTGCCTTGCACTGGCTTGCTGCATTAAGCAGGATGCCCTGCATGTCCACCTGGTGTCCATGAGCAAAGATATCCTCTGAAGGATAAGTAGTGTTGCACTCTGCTTGCACCACACTCTCTTGGCCCACTCGTCCTCACATGGACCCTTTGGTTGATCTGTCTCTGACTGGTGCAGCAGTGACCATGGGCTCAGGTGTCCCAGTGACACTGATGTCCCAGAGACTCAGTCCCAGTGGGAACAGGCTGAGCCCAGCCTTCCCCTCACTTCTCCTGATGGGGAGCAGGACAGCACCAACTGAGCTTGGTCCCACTGCTCCATCTTCCTCTGGACCTGAGCTTCTCCTGGCCACTGCCCATCACCTCCAGGATCAGGGTCCTCTCCATTCGTCCACACCCGCTACTGCCCAGGTCCTTCTGGAACCAGGGAGATTGCAGTCTTCAGTGCAGATGTAGAAATCCAATCACTTTACTTTTCATGATTTTTAAATTGTATTCAAGAGTTTTGTGTTTACATTGTCTTATCAGGCAAAATATTCTTCCTCCCCAGAGGCTTTCCACAGTTTATCTTCAAACAGAATCAGACCCACACAGCTCTCTGGTCTGGGTGTAGCTATCTCCCAGCCGCATTCTCTTCCTGCTCAATCTGGGACACTTGTCACTAGATATCTCGACATTCTGTCACTGTTTCAGAGGCACAAGTTCCAGCTCAGCTCCCAGGCTGAGTTTTAAATTGACTAATAAAACTGTGCCTATTCACCATGTACAGCATGGCATTGTGAAGCAAGTAGACCTTGCATACTGGCTTAATAAAGCTATTTAGAGCAGGGTAGGCAGGGGTGGGTATTTGGATGCTCACAGACTGCCCAGGGGGAGGCTTAGGCATCATGTGAGGTAACATTGGATCATAGCTGCAGAGCTCTGTGAGTTTGTCCAGAACACTGGTCAGTGCCCCTGAAATCAGCTTTGTGTGTAGTGATTTGTACTCAGTGGACACTGAGTCCCTGCTCTGCTTCCTTCTAGGTTCTCTGACTAGACCCTCCATCTCTGCCAAGCTGGGCCCTGTGACACCCTGGGGCAGGAATGTGACCATTCAGTGCCAAGGTGATGGGGACTTTGAGTTATTCTGCCTGGAGAATTGTCACACGAGGAGGGGGAGTTGTTCTATAATAAAAGAACAGGGGAGCACTTCGTCTTCACAGACGGAGGCCAGATTCTCCCTTACCTTGATGAATGCTGGACATTACATCTGTGTCTATTGGAAATCATCCACCTGGTCTCCACGCAGTGAGATCCTGGAACTGGCAGTGACCGATGCAGATGTCACCCAGGTTCCCATCCCCACAACCTCAGCTGTGTCCTCAGGTTTGTCCCTATTTATCTGGACCATGTCCCAGCTGCCATCCTCTGTCTCCCAGGCCCCCTCCTGACTCCAAGCCTTTTCCCTTCTCAGCTCACCTATCCCTTCAGCCTCCCTGCCCTAAGCTCCCTAAAGTGCTGGCTCCATTGGTCACTACCACAGGGTATAGGCATGGAGTTGACCCTACTGGTTGTGTCGGGAGTTTTCCCCAGAGTTGGTGTGGTGACCACCTCCAAAGGAGTGTCATTTCCCTGGGGATGGTGTGTTTCACATCTTTTCTATGGAGATAGAACCTCTGGTGGCCCCAGGAATATGTCCCCTTTGGTTTGGTCCCTGTCAGACACTGGGAAGGTGTCCTGGTCCAGGGATGTTCCTGACCAGGATTGGATGGTGATTTGGAAAAAGATTTGCAATAGAATGTTCCATGCCCTTTTATGGTCAGCTCCAGAGACATCCTAGAGTCAGGATCCAGCAAGTAGGGTCCAGTCAACCTCTGTGTCCTACCTATGCTGCAGAGTTGCTGTTCACAGAGCATCTGTGAAGTCAGCAGAGCAAGGTGGTGGGCAGAGCAGATGGAGTGTCCATGCCCAGCAGAGAGATTAGCAGAGGGTCCTGCTGCTTCTCCTGCTTCCCTATTCTGTTCTTTCCAGAGATTTGGGACACTGTCTGGGGTTGAACAGTGACCAGGTGTGCTCTCCAGATGATGCTCATGGCAGGGCAGGGCCAGGCTGGGGAGGGGCTATAAGTAACACCCCCAATCTCTGAATACTGGTGCTGCCCCTGGAGACTTCAGTCCCCTGCACACAGCCCTGCTTCTGCAGAGGTCACTAAGAGTCCTCAGGCCTGGGGGTTCACTCATGACTTTGTGCTTGGCTTGAGGGCCGGGGCCAAGTGCCAGGAGGCCACAGCAGGGGACTGGCCTCCCCAGGCAGTGGGAGATCACTGGAATTCAGAGTTACACACCAGGCACTGTCAATGAATTTAACACCAGCTATCACAGAGGGATGTGGCTGTCTGGCCTCTAACACTTTGCCTTATTTTGAAAATGTGGATAATTGCATGGACATGGTGGCACTTGGGTATTCCCTACACTTGGGAAGCTGAGACAGGAGGGTCCTTGTAAGTTTGAGACCAACCAGGGTTACAAAGAGAGCTCAGTGGCAGCCTGAACTGCATTTGCAAGACCCTGTCTCTAAAAGACAAAAAAAAATTGTTTAATTAAGGTTCTTGGAGAAAAGCAAAGGCTCTGAAGTCCCCTGGACAGGACTACCCATGGCTACCACATTCTAGATCCAGGTTTGCCCAACTCTGTGTCACCTGTCATACACTGGGCCTCACTGGGAAGCAGTGGGGAAACGCGGCACCATGAGAGGGAAGAGGGCACTGTTAAAGGCTGTGCCTAACAATGACAAAGACCCCCAAGAGTGGCTTCAGGGAGGAGAGGTGTCCTGTAAGCAATTTGCAGCATAAACTCATGGGGCTGTGTGCAGCCAGTCCTTGCTTATCCTTGACTCTGCCCCTACTGTGTGGTTCTGATGGCACTGTCCCCACCCCTGATGTCTGTAGCTGTCCAGCCACCTGACCCCTGTGCTCTGTGGCTGGTACCTCCCAGTCCAGGAGCAGCCAGAGGGTGAGCAGCCTGTGCACCCTTCTCTGCAGTCTACAGGTCATCATCATCCTGGGTAGGTGTTGTTACTGTCCATGAAACTGAGCTCTGAGCACAGATGGAGGTGGGGATAGAGCCCTGGAGGGGAGCAAAAGGAGCTGGTTGCTCACATGGACCTGGCTGGTACAGCCTCTGCTCATCCAGGCCACATGCTGCATCCAGAGCTCCCAGCCTGTACACCTGCCCCACACATCACTGTCCCCACTGTGACACAGGGCAAGCACAGGTCACCAGGTGATGCCAAGGGCTCAGCTCTCCTGTGATCCCCAAGGCCAGGTTGCATCGGAACAGATGGGGCCTTCATCATGCTGAGTGGGGCTACATCTAAATATGCAAAGTATAATTATCAATGTGCTACTGTGTGTGTGACCTGCAGGTCAGTTGCAGGGAGTCTCATGATGAGAAAGAGGGGCGGTGATGGTGTAGCGCAGCAGGCGGGACCACGGCTCTTGCACAGCACCAGGTGGAGACAGAGGGCCTGGGGAGCTGTCTGGTTTTCCCTAGAGGATGTTGCAGCAGCAGCTGGAGGAGCAGGGGAGGGAAGAGGGGGGACACCGTGCAGGAGGGGGACATGTGGGCTCCATCTGCTCATTATGGGAAGGTGAGCATGAAGAAGACAGGATGGGTGCTCACCAAGGGCTGCAAGGCATCAGGCTACTGGGGCTCATCATCTGGGCTTCTGTGGGGAACAGAGGAAATCAGAGGCATGGTTCCTGCACAGGAACCAGGTCCTGCTCCCTGCTACTTCTGGTCAATTTCTCTGAAGGGTGAGCAAAGCACAGTGGGCAGTGCCATCCAGCTATATATGTCCACAGGTAATTTTGAATTTTTTCAAGTATCATAATAACTTCTAAGTAAGAGTTTAGATTGTTATATATCTTCTAAATTAACAAGTATACAGAAAGAAGTCATTAGTTTGGATGCACTAATGTCCTTGCACATTGATTTGGGGCAATACAACCCTTACCACACAGAACACACTTGCCCCTGTGCGTGTGAATATTTGTATGATTGCTTGTGTTGTCCAAGCTGCTCTTCCTTATGCAATGACTGGTTCACAGGAGGCCAAAGTGATGTACAAGCAACAGGGGTCCCAGGTG
Organism: Hydrochoerus hydrochaeris; assembly: GCA_004027455.1. Classification (NCBI taxonomy): domain Eukaryota; kingdom Metazoa; phylum Chordata; class Mammalia; order Rodentia; family Hydrochaeridae; genus Hydrochoerus; species Hydrochoerus hydrochaeris. Next base: position 46,963 of record PVLA01007890.1, on the reverse strand, counting down.
GGTGGTGAAGGAGAGGCAGCCCCAGACTTCACTCTCTGTGCTCCTGAAGTCCAGGTGCCCTGAGGACCTGCCCTGAACCCTTGAGCACTGGATCCTCAGCTGGGTACACAGTGGAGATGCAAATCCAGGACAATCAGCTCACATCTTTCTGTGTCCCATACTGAGCTTTGCTCAGCCTTTCCAAAGTGATTCTGACAGCCGGTGTGATCTCACAGAGCACAGTGAAGCTGAAAATCCACCAAGCAGACCAGAGGGAGCCCGGTTACAGTGGGGAAAGCCCTTTTTCAGCATCCACATGAAGCTGTGTCCTCTGGATAAGACATGTAGATGTGCAGCTCAGGAGTAACCCTCAGGTCTCCTCACCACCTCACAAGGTGCCTGCTTTTCTTGGTTCTCAGGAATAGGTGAGACTGTCAGCCCACCACAGAACAAGGCAGAGCCCTGAACAGGTGAGCAGGAAAACTGTTGGTCATAGGTAAAATCTTGTCCAGGGAGCACAGGTGGACATGAATGGGTTGGGAGCAATTTTGGTCTGCCCTGACCTCTGTGACCTCTTTGTCTCCATCCCCTCATCTTGCTGTGGGATCTGCTGCCAGCCCCTCCTCTCTTCTCAGCACGAGGATGGGAGGCTGCACCCTGGCCAGGTTTGGGTCTCACCTCTGTGAGTCTCATGGCCTTTCCACTTTCAGAGGACTTTGTGCTTCCTCCTTAAGCACGTTTCCCAGTGCACAGTAATGAGGTGCCATCTTGCAGCAAAGAATCTAGAATTTGTTTCACATAATAGAACAAATGAACAAAAATCAGACTTCAGCATGGAAAACTCAAGTTGGCACCCTTACACACTCTCTGAGCACCTGAAATCCATAGTGTTTATTAGGTGCTCTTGGTAAGTTACCTGCTAAAATGTAACAACTTGGAAATAAACACACTTTTGTTTGAAGCAACAGACTGGGGGCAGGCACAGTTGACTGGCTCTGGAGAAGGTCATTTGGAAACAAATTCCTGTTGTGCAGCATTTCTTGACCACTGTGTATATTCCTGTCAGGTCCAAATTCAAAATGCCAGTGTGATGTCACATGTGCAGGGTTTGAGGTGAGGCCCATAACAGGTGTCATCGAATTCCACTGCTCATTGCTGGAATACACAGGAACAACAGACATGCACATGAGTCTGGAAACAACTTTGCTACAGTCCCTACTTCCAGAAAGCTTTCCTTTCTTTTTTTGCACATTCATTCAGATTTGCTACATAGACAATCACTGCACCTGGGAACAAAGGCCATTCTAGTTCCTCCTTCCCAGGCTGTTCCCTTGCCCTGCCTTTGTTTACCCTCTTGTACTTCCGGTTCAGAGCTGCAAGGGGTGGAGAGGGGATGGTTTGCCTTTCTACTGAGCTTAGTAGAAAACCTTCAGGATTCCTGACAGTAAATATGAGATGAACTTCAAGGTTTTCATACATTTAACAATCAGATGGAGAAAGATCTGCTCCTACTTTACTGAATGCACTTGGAGTGAGGACAGATGTTTTCTCTGCAGAAGTGCATGTCCCTTCCTGAGTACTTTTCTTTTCTACCTTGTCACCATCTGTAATGGATGAAGTCACCTGTCTTCTGAATGTGGAACCATTCTGCATGTGTCAGCTGTGTCCCACTCAATTGGTGAAATCCTCCTGTTCTGCACTGTGAGTAAAGGAGCCCTCAGAAGTGGCTGCTCCAGCCCCAGTCCCTCATCTACCTCTGCCCTGTCCCAACCTTTCCCTGGGCCTCAGGAGGTGACCTATGATCAACTGGACACCAAACCCTCACAGACTGGGGGACCAAACAGTGTCCCCAAGGCCAGGAGGCCCACAGCAAAGTATAGCACATACACTGTCCTCCACAGTCACAGACCAGGAGGGGGTGAACCCATGTCTTCCACACTGTGGTATCACTTCCCTAGAAACAAAGACACAAGGGCGAGGCCCTGAATGGTTTCCTGAAACTAGAGGCTTTGTGAGAAATCAGAGGGTGCAAGCTGCTAGGGGCCAGTGGGGCAGAGCCAGGAACAGACATAGGGAGGAATGACCTGCTCCTGCCCAGAAGAGGAGCAGGATTGTTAAAGAAGGGTAGAGAACTACTGGGGCAGAGACCCCTGCTGCTGAGGACCAAGGTCTCCTCTGGTTTGAACAGCCCCTTACCAGGAGCCCAGGAGGTGAGGGAAAGGGAAGAGAAGGGGAGAGGGAGGGGGAAGAGGTGGTAGGGAAGGAAGAAGGCAGGAAGGGTGGCAGGGAGGGACGAAGGAAGGAAACAGGTCAGGGCTATTCTTGAGACCAAAGGTCATTTGCAGTTGACCGAGGAGCAGCTTTCCAACACCTGACCACCCTTCTTGTCAACCTGGAGGTTAATACCAGTGGCCTGCATTACTCTTGTTCCTGCCACACAAATCATTACATGGCTGAAAGCTAGGTGGTCTGTGAACAGATGATTTCCCAAAAGCATGTGGGTAGGCAGACATCAGTGAGCTACTGGGCTGCAGTTGAATTATAGAGTGAATCAACTGAAGCTCATTCTGTGTGGTCTTGACTCCTTCAGACCATCACAGGGCCCCTTAAGTGGATCTTGGAATGATAAACACTTTGTTCTGTGCCCCACCACCACCTAAGATGATGCTGTTAAAGCAACACAGATGGGATATATGTCTTCAAATTTTGGAGGAATCTGCATAATTCTTATCACAATGGCTGTGATAATTTATACTGTGACCAATAAGGGATCTCTTTTCTCCACAGTCTTGCCAGAATCTGTTGGTTCTCATCTTATTGATCATAGTTATTCTAACATCGTGAGCAATATCTCATTTTGATGCCAATTTTTATTTCCCCAGTGAAGACTGATGGAGGAGGTTTTTCACAAACCTGCTGAGTGTCTCTATGGTTTTTTTGAAAAATAACTATTCAGGAGATGGAGGAATATCTCAGTGGTAGAGCACTTGCTTAGTACATGCCAGGCCCTGGTTTGATCCCCAGTGTGTTCAATTTTTTTGCCTTTTTTTTCCAATGGAGAGGGGTGTGTGTGTGTGTGTGTGTGTGTGTGTGTCAGTGGATTTCTGTTAATCAAAGACAACCCTGACAAATTTATTAATTGCAAATCAGAGGCTATATTTTACTGGAAACAACTTGCCTTTAAAAATGTTTGATCAGTATGCACTTCAGGAGCATATATACTAAAATTGGAATGATACACAGAGGATTAGCATGGCCCTTGAGCAAGGATGACATGCAAATTCTTGAAGTCTTTCATATTTTACAAGTCAGTGTCTCCCATGACCCTACTAGCACAGAGGCTGAGAGTCAAAAGTCCCATTCCCCCTCCTCACCCGGGTAAGCAACTGGATGGTGTCAAGGACAGCTGGAGTTGATAGCAACTAAGGCACATAAAGCAACTAAATGCTTCCATTGTTGGGTTGATAATACTGACCTGGGGCCAGAGGTCTGAGCATCTTGGGTGGATGACTGTATTCAATATAGCAAATATGGGAATTTCCTTCTATCTTCTTTTTGAAGGCAAATATTGTTTTCACTGTTTTTCTTTGTTCTGACTAATTGTTTCACACTGTTAAATATTCTGTTTTGATAGATTTTATAATGTTCTGGTTTCTGTTTGATTTTGCTATACCTAATTGAATGGACAACTACTGTGAGGATAACATGGTATACTATGGTACCTATTACTCTTACCCCACTACCCTGCTCTGAAGTCCTGCACCAATTTCACTGCATTGTCTCTACTGGCTTTGGTCTGTCTTGTTTGGTGTATTTTACTATCTTAAAATTTTAAAAATGTTCAGTCATACACTATATGCAATACACACTGCTCTACTTTTCAGATTTCATTATTTGGGCTTTTCAGCTGGCATCAATCACTTAGCTTCTGCCTGTTATGGACAAATCAAAGATTTAGAAATCTCAAAGTTCTTCACAATCTGCTCCCAGATTCAATAACTCAGAGTAAAAACATATTGAATCCTAACTTGGGTTTGCTGATGAATTCTCTGTTGCTTCATTAGCAGGTTCTATAATTGGCAATCAGTCTCAATCCAGTCTTCTTCTAAAAAAATCATCCATATAATGACGGACATGTGAAACTTGTTTTCAAAACTTAGTTTCCAGCCTCACAGCCAGAAACCAAAGGCAACTTGGTCTTCAATGGAACTAAAGGCCAGGCCTTCTGGGGTTACCCACCACCACCGTAATTCTACTGCTGGCTTGGTGGGATCAGTCAACACAGACCTGGGCTCTGTTTTTACTTTGTCTACCAGTGACAGCAGAGAAACACCCTGAAGTGGATATTTTTTCTGATTTTTTAGAAGTTTATTTTCATTCTTTTTCTGTTTCTCTCATTCCTTGATTGTTCTTGATTTTATATGAGTGAGAAAATTGTTTCTTTTTCCATTGTTGTTTTGATTCACTTTGGTATTGTTTCTATTTCTTCATTTTTTTCCTTCCATTCTGCTTTACTAATTCTGAATGAATAATCTTTCTTTGTCCTTGAGCCTTGATATAGTCATGATTTCTTCTCCTATTTTATTCTTTCTCTTTTTTGTTGATAGAGAGTCACACTGTGTAACTAGACTGGCTTTGAACTCCCTATGTAGTCTAGGCTGGCCTCCAACTCTTAATAATCCTGCCTCAACTTCCCAAGGGATGAAATTACAGGTGAGCAGCACAATCCCTGGCTCTCTTCTACTTCTGTATTTTTTCCCCTAACACTTTTTAAATTTTGTATCCTGTGGGTAAAATTACCATATTGATATCATTCTCTGCCTTGTTTTAACTTTTGTTGTAGTACTACAAATCTTGTTCACAGGGTTAAAGGTGGCAAAATAATAGCTTCCAAGAGTGTCATTTTTCAAGGGTGTTTGATGACACTGTTATTCCTGAATGAATTACTTTGGGCAATGTAACATAATTGTTCTAGTCAGTTGTTCTCCCTTGTAGACAAGATTGAGCTTCTCTGAGTGTCATAAAAGATAGGCCAGATAGAACCAGGGGCTAGGCCAAATGGGCAGAAATTCTCATCCCAGTGAGTTGAAGCAGTAAGGTCTTGGAACAGATTCATGATGCAAAAGCAGCTACATCTAGAAGACATCCCTGAGAGATAGTCATGCCCCATGAGTTCTTTTTTTTTGTTTTTTTTGTTTTGTTTTTATTTTGAAGAGAATAAAACAAAAGAGTACAGATCTAAGCAGATCAGAACAGAACAATGTAAGCAACACGGCACTTCACAACAAGACAATTGGATATTAACAGTAGCTATCATAATGTCTCTTTTTTGAAGTAGTGGAGCTTAGCTTTACACACAATAATGCCAAACATAACAAAATAGAATAAAACCACTCAAAAGAATGAAACTATTACAAGGCATTCTTAACCAAATAACTGAAGATGAACAATGGCTACTATATTATCTCATTTTCCATTAAAAATTTGTTTATACTCTCATATATATTAAAATCCAATAAGACACAACATGATAGAACCAATGGTGATACCATCTTGCTCTGAAGTCCTACCATGCTTTTGAGTTTTTTTAAAGGGGGTAAAATTAAACACAACAAAACAGAACAAAACAGGATATAAGAAAGCAATGTAATAGATATAAATTTCAAAGCTAGACAGAGATCTTCTCTATCTATCATATTGTCTCTTGCTTTCTTCCAAATAGTTTTCCATATCTTCACATAGAGAATTCATACAAAAACTGATTCAAACAGAATGAGGAAGGTATTTTAGGTCTTCAAAGCCAGACAATAGGGAAGTCACTATTCCCTATTGTGTCCCTTGTTCTCTTCAGAATATTGTGTCTCTTGTTCTTTTCAAAATAGCCATCCATATTTTCATGTATGTTGAAATTAAATGAAACAGAGAGCAGAATGGTTGCTTGGTTTCCCAGTGCCCCAGGTCACAGCATGGTGTGGGTCTCAGGAGATACCAGTGGCTCCCTCCCTGGGCTGCCACAGCCAGCCATGCTCTCAGCCACTCACCAGGGAGGGGAGTTGATTTGTTTGTTTTTTGAGACAAAGTCTCACTACATAGCCCAGGCTGGCCTCAAACTCACAGCAATCCTCCTGCCTTAGCCTCCCAGTTCTAGAGCTACAGGCCTTTGGGGCTACCTGGCTGAAAGTTAATTTTTTAGTAATAGTAGTTGTAGTAGTATTAGTAAGCTGTGTATTTCTAATGAACTGACCATTTCACTGCCTGAGTTTTGAAATGGCCAACAGACCATAGAAACACATCTCTTTAGGCTCCTGCTTGAAACCAACAGCCTCAGGAAGTTGCCAGCCTTGATTCAGGACCAGGGCCCCATGAACTCTTGATTGTGGTGGATTGATAACTGGTTGCAACAACCAACTGAATTGAATCAGTGTGGTGTGCAGCATGAATGGCCTATGTGATGATTTTGCCAATACAAAAGGAGAACTGGAGAGAAAGTGGAAACTGGAGAGTTTAGTATTGTTGGTTCTCCGTGGTGTTGTTGGTTCTTTTTGGCTATGGGTTCTCCTGGGGGAGCTTGTTGAGCTTCTTTCCTGATATGATTTTGGCTGTTCTCTTTGTCAGAGGAGCTTGAGATCTTGTTGTTGCTGAGAATGACTATGATTCACTTTGGGGGAGCTCTGGTCTTTTTATGTTGAGTATCACCTCCTAACTCCAAAGGAGAATGTGCTGCTTAATCTCCAGGAGAAACTTGTCATGCTGGCTTCTTGATATTACCTTAGCTGTTCTCATTGTCAGAGTGCATATGACCTCATTGTCACTGAGGATAATTGTAGTACTTTTCAGGGGAACTCTGGTTTTTACTTTGAGCATTGTTTCCTGGACCCAATGCAGAACTTTCAGCCTACTTGCACATATCCTTCTTCCTGCTGATATAGACTTTTTAGTTTCTACCACCAAACTTTTGGCCTTCCCAGCACAGATCCAAGAAGGAGATTTGCATGTGTCATTGCCTTGGGTGCTAGGCTCCATTTGGCCTTTTGGGGGCATTGTTATGGGCTCATGAACATTGCTGTGGGACTCAGGCTCTCAGCTAGATTTATTAAAGGATTTTTAATGTGTGTACAGATTTCCCACAACTTTTGTGTTTATATCTTTGGGTAACTATTATAAAATAATATTATAAATTATGTGTCTTGTGTTATCCTGTTCTCCTTGCAAACCCCTGACTACTACATTGATACTAGAAATAAAGATACATACAATAAACAATTTGATGCAGGAATTAAATTTAAAAGATAGAAAATGGAAGACACAGAAACAAGATGAACCCCAGACTTCCAATTTGCCAAAGACAAACCCAGGGAACAATGAGATAGAACATTCAAGAGCCACCCACATGGATTCTCTGAAGTTTTATCAGTGGAATAATAAAGCAAAGACTGAGGTTCTAGAAAAAAATACAACAAAAAATAATTTATCAGGTATTTTAGGAAGTGATGTTTATGATGAAAGAAAAGTTTAGTGAATCCAGAAATATACAGAGAAAAGTAGAAGGGTTTAGGAATATGGTAAAAATCAGTAATGGCCAACATAAGAGAGAAATAGAATCCATGAAACAGATTTAATAAGACAGCAAGGATATTAAAAATTCTATTGAAAGTACATATGGGAGGATGAATCAATGTGAGGACAGAATACCAGAGGCAGAAGAAAGGATTTTGATTAGCAATCATGAGAAGAATATTTTCCACAAAATATCATGGTGTCATGATAAAGGAATCTAACAACTGAAAAAAATAACATGTTAATTGGAGTCTATGAAAAAGCAGGTCACAGCTCAAACAACGTGTTCCAGCTTGGAGACAAGCATTCAAGGCCTAAAAGAAAATAACATACAACACAGATTGATGTGCTGAGAAAACTGTCTTTCAAATTTGAGGAAAAATTAAGATACTCCCATAACAAGGAACACCTGAAGAAGTATATGACCACCACACTAGTACTCCAAAATATTCTGAAGGCCATTCCTAGGAGAGATACTGAAGATTACAACTCCACAAGCCCCAACATAACAAATTCATAAGGCAAGGTAGTAAAAAGCAGATATTATAGGGAACCAGGAATAGGAAAATAGCATGACAAAGATAAGTCAACACCTCTCAGTTATAACCATCAATGTAAACAGTCTCAATCCACTGACCAAAAGAAAGGGACCGGCAGAATGAATGAAGAAGTAAGATCCAACAGTATGCTACATGCAAGAAACACATAAAACTCAAAATTGTTCACAGATTAAAAGTCAAAAGATAGAAAGTAATAGTCCAAGAAATAGGCACCTGGAAAAGCAGTGGTAGCTATTCCATTGGAAGACAAAGTGGATTTCAATCTAAGACTGAGAAACTGAGATAAAGAACATTACTACTGAAATATACACCATGACTAAGTGGTATTATTTCCAGGGATTTTTGTATAGTTCAACATATGAAAAATAATAAACATAGTATACCATATTAAGGGAGTCAAGGACAAATAGGACAAATACCATATGGTCACCCCAATAGATGTAGAAAAAGTGTTTGAAAAATTCAAGTATTCATCTTAATTTTTAAAAAATGCAGAGGAAATTGGAATAGATGGTCTTTATCTCAATTTGATAAAACCATCTGTGAAAAACCAATAGCCAACATCATACAACATTGTCAAAATTGAAAGCTTTCACTCTAAAACCAGGGGCAAGACAAGCATGTCCAGTATTACAAGTCTTATTTAATATTGTCCTGGAAACATTAGCTAGAGCAATTAGATAAGAATAAGAAGTAAAAGGAATAAAGATAGGAAAGGCAGAAGTGAAATTATTATTACTTGTGGATGACATGATAATCTGCATAGAAAATCCCCAAAATTTTACCAAAAGAGTTCCTGATTTAATAACCAAATTCATTCCACAAACATGTAGCACAAACTTTTATTCTCAGTGAACTCACAGAAATTACTGTATAACTATCTCAACTGTCTGGTGGACAATTCTTTTTCCATTCTTTCCTTCCCATTTCCCTCATCACAGTCTCTGTTCTTTTGAAATGCTTTATCCCGAATCACAATATCTATTTTACAGTTTGAATCTTACTGACTCATCCAGTTTCTTACACCAGTGAGGCAATATAATGTTTACACTTGTGGGCCTGATTTATTTCACGTATGAGTATAGTCTCGAGTTGCATTTTTTTTACCTATAAAAACCTCAAGTTTATCCTTCTTTATGTCTGAGTAGTACTCCATTATATTAAAAAGAAACAATCTTTTATTTTGAAAAACACAAAAAGCATGATACAAAATTTCAAAACAAGATAATAGGATATTTACAATTGTTAATATATTGTGTATTGTTACCTTAAAAGTAGTTACTCATATTACAAGATAAAAACATGAGAAATTGATCAAGCAATGTAAGCACAAGCCATTTCTTTCAATGAATCCGTAGACATTATTAGCATAGTTATTTTGTCATGTGTATATATAAACACACATATATTACTGTTATTATTATTTTTATTATTATCATTATCCCTTCTGTTTTCTCCTTTCCCTCATTTCAGTTGTTCTTTCCTTTTGAGCACTTTCTTCCCACTTTGTCTTTAACAATTTATATTATATATTTTTTATCTTATTTACTCTTTTAGTTATTTATACTAGGGAAACAATACCATGTTTTCACTTGTGTATTTGATTTGTTTCACTTATGAGTATGTTCTCAAGTTACAGCCACTTATCTATAAAAGCCTTGAGTTTATCCTTTTTTAGAGCTAAGTAGAACACAATTGTATAAAAGTAATACATCTTTGTTATCCATTCCTCGGTTGATGGGCATTTGGGCTATTTCCAAGATTTTGTTTTTATTTAAAGAAAAAAAAAACAGAAAGAAGGTAGAAATAATACATAATTTCAAAAAAACAGTAAGAAATCACTAGTTGATAATTAAATATTTTCCTCTTAGAAGTATTTTTTCAACTTACATAAGTAAAGCATACAAAGTGGTCATTTAAACAGTGAGACTGCAAACAGTTCTGTTCACCTACTAAACAGAAACTTAGTAATATGTTTATCAATGTTACACAGTTATATCTTTTAGAGTATTTTCTTTTCCTCTCTTTTTTTGCAATAACTATAATCAATTCTTGTAAACTGTTTATAAGTTCTATGCATTCATGAATCTCTACATGTATACCATCTTTTTTGTATTAGAGGGAAAAATAAATCAAAACAAGATAACAAAGCAAACTCCTAGAAAAACATAAAATGAAAAAGTCATATAAAACCACAATACTAGGTGATCTACAGTAGTTACTATGATGTCTCTTGTTATTTTCAATAGAATTGTCTATATCATCAGGCATAGTATAATTGAACATAGCAGTACATAGCAATATTAATAAAAACAAAACATTGGAGACATTATATGACTTCTAAAGCAGTTAATAATCCAACCGGAATGGGTATCCTGTTGAATCTTGTCATTTTCAGAATTGTTGCCTCTACTCTCAGACTTGATACTATCAAGTATATCAGATTCAAATAAAATCTGTCATATTAAGACAGTGTAAGTAATATAGGGCTTCAGTTTAAGTTAATAGGAAATTAAGGATAGTTACCATAGTATATTCTACTTTTTTGGGGATAGCTGACTATGCTTTCAAATCTAGTATGAGTAGACAGACTGAAACAGAATAAAATCAAACTAAGCAGAGCAATAAGAATAATGTGGCTTTTATATACTAATACACTATTAACAATGTGCTTTGCCTTCCTTTTTTAGGCAATTCATCCCCCTTTCACTTTCTCGGGGTGGTTTGTACATTTTCGGTTGCACTAAGTCCTTTAGTTTTTAGATTGGGGGGCAACGCGCTAAGTGGTTCTGAAATTTTTTACCCCTGAGCTTGATCATGAGCTGTATTCTTTTATCTACTAAAGCCTCAAGGTTTTCCTTCCTTATAGCTGAGTAGTTCTCCACTGCACAAAAGTGTCATGAGTTTCCAACCTGTCTGCAGCTGCTGGATGAGCTGTCCCTATTTCTCTATGTTTCCCTGTCACATAGCACATTGCTTTCTTACCTTTTACTTTTGTTTAATTGACCTTCTTTCAGGTTGACTGTCCTTCCTATTTAGAGCATCTCAATGAACCCTATCTCCTGATCTACTCTGCCTATGTTTCTTTTTGTTAAGGTATCCAGGCCATCTGTGTTAGAGATTATAGCCAGTCTTTTTTTTTATGTAAAGAGAGAAAAAACAAGAAAAGTGTATAAATAATACAGAATTAAAAAAAGATAAACAGAAATTTCTAGTTGATAAATCACATATTGTCCTCTTAGAAATTGTTGCTTAAGTTACAAAATAAACCATACAAAGTAGACATTTGAACAGTGAGACTGTAAACAGCTACACATGCATGAATCTCTACATCTATTTCTATCCTTTCTGTATTAGAGGGAAAAACAGAACATAGCAAGACAAAGCAAACCAAATTCCTATAAAAACATGAACCCAAAAGTCATATAAAACCACAGTACAAGGTAATCTACAATGGTTACTATGCTGTCTCTTGTTATCTTCAATAGAATTGTCTATATCTTCAAACATAATAAATATAGCAGTATAATTGAATGTAGTAGTACATAACAATATTAGTAAAAATAAAACATTGTAGACAGTGTAAAACTTCAAAGGCAGGTAATAATCAAACCAGAGTTGGTATCCTAGTGAATCTTGGCATCTTCAATGTACTTGTCTAAACTCTCAGACTTGATACTATCAATCATAACAGCTTTGAATAAAATCTGTCAATACAAAACAGCAATCTAACAAACCAGATTCAATTAAGATCAGTCATGGTAAAACAGTGTAAGTTATATAGAGCTTCAGATTAAGTTAATAGGAAATTAAGGATGATTACCATACCATATCCTGCCATTTTCAGGATAGCTGTCTGTACCCACAAATCTAGTATAAGTAGACAAACTGAAACAGAATATAATCCATCTAAACAGAGTGGTGTGAGTAATGTGAGTTTTAAATCCTTGTACACTATTAACAATATCCTCTGCCTTATTTTTTTAGACTATTCCTCCCCTTTCACTCCCACAGGGTGCTGTGCATTTTGGGTCCCACCAACTCCCTCAGTTTTCAGATTGCAGGGGCAACCTGCTTTTTACCTAAATGGTTCCAAACCTTCTCACTCCTGAACTAGATCTCATGTTGCATTCCTTTACCTACAAAAGCCTCAAGGTTTTCCTTCATTATATCTGAGTATTTCTCTACTGCATATAAGTATCCTGTCTTTCCAACCTATCTGCAGGTGGTGGTCAAGTTGCTCCTATTTCTCTCTGTCTCCCTGTCACATAGAGCATTGTTTTCTCACATTTGATTTTCAGTCCTTAAACCCATTTTCAGGTTGATTATAGTTCCTATACAGAGCATCTCAATGGTCCCTACTTCCTGATCTACTCTGCCTATCTGTCTTTTTTTTTTAATTTATCAAGGCCATGTATGTTAAAGATTATAGCCAACCTTCTCTGCTTCATTTTTGCTATGCTATTTTTCTGCCATTGTTTGTCTACTTTTCTCCTTCAGTCTACTGCCTGACCCATTCATTGAGACCTTTCTGCCACTGTTCCTGAAATCTTGGTATTTTTTTCTCTCTCAGAATGTCCTTCAGTATTCTCTGTAGGGTTGGATTTGTGGTCACAAATTTCCTCAGTTCCTCTTTGTCATGGAAGCATCTTGTTTCTCCATTAATTTCTAGACATAAATGTGTGCTGGAGGTTATTTTCTTTCAGGGCTTGGTATACTTCACTCCAAGCTCTTTTTGATCTGATGGTCTGTGTCAAAAAGTCTGCCATGATCTTGATGGGCTTTCCTTTATAGGTGATCTGTTTCCTTTCTCTGATGGTTTTTAACATTCTGTTTTTATATTGAATTTCTGGTATCTTGATTATTATATGTCTGGGTGCAGCTCTCTTTTGGCTGTGGGTGGCGGGAGTTCTCTATGCCTCATATATCTGAATACCATTTTTTTCCCAGGCCTGGGAAGTTTTCCTTAAATATTTCCATGAATAGCCTTTGTAATTCACCTGTTTTTTATTCCTGCTTCTTTGTTCACATTCCTTATTCTTAAATTATAGATTCTCTTTTCATCCTCTAGACTTTGTATTGTTACTGCCTGTTTCCTTGTTATTTTTAAGAGATGTTTCCTTTCATGATCACACATTGTTTTGATATTCTATCCTTAGTTTCTTTTAGGCAGTTTTGCCAGCTTTCAATGGAGTTTTTAATTTCTTGGTAATCTCTTTGAATCTGCTTCATGTATTCTATATTTTCTTTATATTCTTTATTGAATGTTTCTCTTTTTTGTCTTCCTCCCTTTTTCTGTCTGTGTCTTCTTGAGAAGTGCTTAGGATTTCTTCTATTAATCTATTTATATCTTGCTTTACCTGATTTAATGTTGCAGTTTTGAGCTAGTCTACAAGGTCCCAAAGATATCTCTTAATGTCCATTGAAGCCATGTCTGATATTGCATGTTTGCTGCCCTCAGTCTCTTTTGTATTTCTTTCTCCTATATCAATGTTCTCAGGGTTTTGTGCTGGGGGCTTTTTCTTGTTTCTATTTCTTGTCACGTTTTTGGTTTCTTCTATACAGGTGTATAGTGGAGGTCCCAGCCCCTTTCCTTGTTGGTTATGGCTCTTCTAAAGCACACTGGTTAGGGATTTCTGCCCTCTCCTGTTTGCTCTTGTCACTGAGGTGTAAGCAGGGGCTGTGTATGCTGCCTGAAGTTACTGTTGTTCCTAGTTCAGGCCTGATTCCAACATGTCAACCATTTGGTTACTCCCTTCCCATGGAGGGTCTTATTCCCAGTACTAACCATGAATTAATGAAGGTCCCTTCACTGGCTCCATTCTCTGTTGGGCTTACCAAACCCCAGCTTCAGCAGGACTGCGGCTCCTGCAAGTCATGGTGGGAGTGAGTTTGGTCAGCTCAATGGGTCACTGTAGATCACTGCAGGTGTGAGTTCAGGTGGCTTGGCATGTTGTGACAAAAACAAATGGTAGACCCAAGACTGTGTGTTTGACAAACTATTTATTAATTTTCTTCCTGTGTCAAGAGGATCCATCTCCCTCTGTTTGGATCTCTCCAGGATGTTTTATTCTGCCATATGAGTTGTTTCTTCCCAGGAGGCTCTGTATTTTGTTGCTCACTGATTGGCCATCTTTAGCCATGGTCATCCTATAGCTAATCTTCTCTGCCTAATATCAGCTTTACTATTTTTCTGCCATTGGTTGTTTACTTTTCTCCTTCATTCCACTGTCTGCCTCATTCATTGAGGCCTCTCTGCCATTGTTCCTGGAATTGAGGTGATTTTTCTTCTCTCTCTTTAGAACATCCTTCACTAGTTTTTATAGGGTTGGATTGGTTGTCATGAACTCCCCCAGTTCCTCTTTGTCATGGAAACATCTTATTTCTCCATTAATTTTGAGCCTTAGTTTTGCAGGGTACATCAATCTGGATTGGAGGTTATTTTCTTTCAGGGCTTGGAATTGCTCCAAGCTCTCCTTGATTTGATAGTTTGTGTCGAGAAGTCTGTTGTGATTTTGATGGGTTTTCCTTTATCGGTGATCTGTTTCTTTTCTCTGGCCACTTTTAATATTCTGTTCTTGTGACTAATTTTGGGGATCTTGATTATTATATGTCTGGCTGTAGATCTGTTTTGGTTGTAGCTGGCTGGAGTTCTGTATGCCTCATATATCTGAATATCATTTCCTTTTCCCATGCTTGGGAAGTTTTCCTTAATTAATTCTGTGAATAGACTTTTTATTTCATTTGTATTTATCCCTACTTCTTCACTCACATTTTTTATTCTTAAGTTATAGATCCTCTTGTCATTTTCTAACCTTTGTATTGTTGCTTCCTGATTCCTTGTTATTTTTAAGAGATCTTTCCTTTTGCAACCACACATTACAAATCTATCTTCAATGTTTAGTTTCTGTCAAGAAATTTTGCCAGTTTTCAATGGAGTTTTT
>PVLA01007890.1:0-31823 GCA_004027455.1 Hydrochoerus hydrochaeris | reverse complement strand
TGTCATGTTAGTATTTCTTTATGTCCACTCAGGCTGTGTCTGATATTGCATGTTTGCTGCCCTCAATCCCTTCTGTATTCACCTTTCCTGGACTTATTTTCCTTTGGTCAGCAGCTGGAGGCTTTTCTTGTTTCTTTCTTTTGTCATGTTTCTGGTTTCTTTCAAACAGGTGTATGGTGGAGGTCTCAGGTCCTTTCCATATTACTTATGGTTTTTCTGAAGTGTGCTGGCTAGGGCATTGCTGCCCTCTCCAGTTGCTGTGGATCTGTGAGGTGCATGCAGGGGGGATGTGGGCTGGCCCCTCTCCTCTGACCTAGTCAACAAGTGAGTGCCTTCAGCACGTTAGTCTGTGCCCTGCATATGTCACAGGTTTGGGACAGTTTGATCCCTGGCTATTGGGTCCCACCCAGGGGTGTAACCCAGCCCAAGCAGATCCCACCAGTCCACTTTGTGCCAGGAGCACCTGACTGATACCACTGTGGTTGCTGGTTCATGCCCACCCTGCCTAACTCCAATATGCAGTCCAGCTGGTCACCCCCTGCATGGGACCAAATTCCTAGCACTCACCACATGTTAAGTGCAGTTTTCCATGCTGGTTCAATTTCCTGTTGCAACACATCCTCCCTCCAAGGGTCTCAGTCTCACCAACCCCCAATTTCAGCAGGACCATGACTTCAGCTCAATAATGAGTCACCCAACTCCAAGACACACCCAGCGCAGTGTGGTACCAGGTCTGATGGGAGCATGTCTAGCTCCAGCCTTCTGCAAAGCACAGCACAGCACAGGACCAGCTCTGGTGAGAGTGCATCTAGCTCCAGCCTTCTGTCCACATTTTTTTCTTTTTCTTTTTCCTCAGTTTCTTCCTGGGTAGTGAGAATCCATTTCCTTTCATCTGGTCTTCTCCATGGTGTTAAATTCTAGCATCTGAGTTGTTTTTCTCAGAGAGGCTTTATACCTTGCAACCTATCAATCACTGTTTCCAAGATTTGGCTATTAAAAATTGTGTTGCTATAAACTTGGGTTCACATATATGATTGTGGTATGATGCTATTAGTTCATCTGAGAAAATTCCAAGAAGGGGAATAGTTGGATCAAAAGGAACCTCCAACCCTAGATTTTTGAGAAATCTCCACTGTGATGTCCACAGTGTGATGCCAATCTACACAGTAGTTGTACCAGTCTACATTCCTACCAAGAGTGGAAAAAGTTTCCTGTTTCCCCTCAGCCCATCCAGAATTTGATATTGGTTGATTTCTTGATGAACCATTCTTTCTGGAGTGAAATAGAATCTCAGTGTTGTTTTAGCTTGCATTTCTCAAATGACCAATGATGTTGAACATTTTTCTCATATATTTATTTGTCATTTGTATTTCTTCATCTGATAAATTGTTATTCATCTGAGATGCCGATTTTTGGATTAGGTCTTTGAGTTTTAGGTGCTTGATATTTAAAAAAAAAATTTATGGGTTCTACATTAGAAGTCCTTTGTTGGAGGGACAGATGACTATAACTTTTTCCCAAACTGTGGGTTGTCTTTTCACTGCGTTGGTGATTTCTTTTGATATGCAAAACTTTTTAAAGAAGGTGAGATCACAGTTGCTGATTCTGGGATATATTGTCCATGTAATTTGTGCTTTGTTGGTGAACACTCTGCCTACCCCTATGTCTTTAAAATTTCTACCTAATTTGTCTTCCAGTAGATTTCTTGTTTCTGTTTTAATATTTAGATCTTTGATCCATTTTGACTCTAGTTTAGTGCATAGTGATAGACATTAATATAGTTTTAGTCTTCAGCATATGGAAATCTGGGTTTCTAGCACCATTTATTGATGAGGCTATCTTCCTTCTAGTGAAGGTGTTTGGCCCCTTGGTCAAAGACAAGGTAGCTGAGTGTGTTTTAGTTGTGTCTACACATTTTAATATGTTCCAGTGGCCTTTGGGTCTGGGTTTGATTTTCTTTGGCCAGTACCATTCAATTTTATCACAGTAGCTTCATAGTATAACTTCAAGTCAGAGATTGTAATGTCTCCTGCCTTGCTTTTGTTGTCCAGGATTGTCTTTGTTATTGTAAGTCTTTTCTGCTTCATATGATTTTTTGGAATTTTTTCTCTAGATCTGTGAGGCATTCTAATGACATTTTGATGGGAATGGCATTAAATCTACATAGCAGTTTTGGGAGTATGACAATTTTCACAATGTTGTTTCTTCCTATCCATATGCAAGGGAAATCTTTCCATTTTCTGATTTGCTCCTTGATCTCCTTTTTCAAACTACTGTAATTTTCAATGTACAGATCTGTTACTTCCTTTCTTAGATGATTACTAAGTATTTCATTTTGAGGGCATGCTAATTTCTCTATCAGTGAGTTTGTTATTTGTGTACAGAAATGCTATTAATTTTTGAGTGTTGACTCTGTTTCTGAATTTGTTTATTAAATCTCATAATCTTGCTGGAGTTTTTGGAGTCTTCTGTGTAGAGTATCATGTCACCTGTGAATAATGATACATTACCCTCTTCTTCTCCTATCCTTATTCCTTTTATATCCCTCTTATCTAATTGCTCTGGTTAATGTTTCCAGTACTATATGGAATAGGAGTGGTGATAGTGGACATCCTAGTCTAGTTCTTGATTTTAGAGTGAAAATTTTCAGTTTTTGTCCATTTAGTATGATGTTGGCTATTTTGACATAGACAGCTTTTATCAGATTGAGGTGATGGCCATCTATTACGTCTGTACTTTTTTTTGGCAATTAATGAATGTTGATGTTTTCAAAAGCTTTGCTGCATCTATTGAGATGATCATGTAATTTTTGTTTTTAGCTCAGTTGATATAGTGTATTACATTTATTGGTTTGTGTATGTGGAACATTCATGCATTCCTAGGGTAAATCCCACTAGGTGGTGGTATGTACTATTCTTGATGATTTGCTGCATTGTGTTTGCTAGTATCTTATTGAGGATTTTTGCATGTGTGTTCATTAGAGAAATTGGCTTGTAGTTCTCTCTTTTTGGTTGGGCATTTCTCTGGTTCTGGTATCAGGCAATACACCTCTCTAGGAATGAGTTAAAGAGAATTGCTTCATTTTCAATTTCATTAATATGTTTGAGGATTGTTGGCATTAAATCTTCTCTAAATTTCTTGTAGGGCTCAGCTCTGACAAATCAGGACTTGGGCTTTTCTTTTTTCATAAGTTTTTCTGTACATTTTCAATTTCATTAGCTGACATTTGTTTATTCAGAATTTTTACATCTTCTTGATTCAGTTTTGGCAATTCATACATTTCTTTAAATCCATCTGCTTCTGTGTTTTTAATCCTGTTGAGAAAACATTTTCAAAATAGATATTGATGATCTTCTGAATTTTCACAAAATATGTAGGAATTTCACCCTTTACTTTCCTAAATGAATGAATGTAAGTTTTTTCTTTTCTTTTTTGATAAGGTTGTAGGGGTTTATGAAGTTTGTTCATTCTCTAAGAAAACTAACTCTGTGATTCAGTAATCCTTTGTATTGCTTTCTTAGTCCCATCACGTTAATTTGTACTCTGATTTTTGTAATTTCCTGTTTTATATGGGCATTGAGCTTGAAATAGCTCTTTTTTTCTAGAAGCTTTAACTACAGGATTAGATTGTTTGTTTGTGCTCATTCACTTCTTGTGTAACAATTCACTGCTATAAATTTTCCTCTGAGCACTGATTTCATTGTATCCCATGGATTCTGGTATGTTGTATTTGCATTTTTATTTGATTGTAGATACTGTATAATTTGTTCTTTAATTTCATCAGTGAAACACTGCTTCTTAGCATGGTGTTATTTAATTTTCATGTGTTTATGGAGTTTTTGCAGTTTCTTTTGCCATTTATTTCCAATTTTTTGCACTATGATCAGACAATATATGTGGGATAATTTTAATTCCTTTACATTTACTTAGAGATGTTCTATAGGCTAGTGTATAGTCTATTTTAGAGAATAATCCTTGAGTCTATTAATATTTTTCTTGTATAGTTGGTGCTCCTGAATTCAGTGCATACATATTTATGATTGCTATATCTTCCCTTTCAATTTTTCCCTAACAAGTACATAGGGAACTTCTTTGTCTCTTTTGATCATTTTTGATTTGAAGTTCACATTGTCTGTAAACAGGATTGCTATACCTGCTTTTTCTTGGTTTGTGTTGCATAGAGTATTGTTTCCATCATTTCACTTTCAGTCTATGAGTTCCTTTTTGAGTTAATGTGTTCTTTTTAGCATATTGATGGTTCTTGTTTCTTTATCCATTCTGCTAATCTGTTTCTTTGAATTGGTGAATTGAGGCCATGTACATTTATTGATACAACTGATATGTATTGGTCTGTCTTTGTCATGATACTTACCTGTTGTTGGTTACCTGTTTTTCCTTTCTACTTAATTGTCTGCCTGCCTGGTGATTTGTTTCTGTTGTTGTTCTTGGAATTGTGGGCATTTTTTTACTGCTACTTAGAATGTCCTTAAATACACTTTGTACTGATTGCTTTATGGTATGAATTTCTTCAGTTATTGTTTGCCAAGGAAGGACCTTACTTCTCCATTATTTTTGAAAGACATGCACCTGGGATTTAGCTCAACTGCACAAGCACCTATCGGGCAAATGTGAGGTCATGAGCTCAATCCCTAGAACAAAGATAAAAGAAAGAAGAGATAGATATTTTTGCAGGCCACATCAATCAGGTTTAGAAGTTGTTTTCTTTCAGGGCATGAAATACTTCACTCTAAGCTCTTCTAAATTTGAGCATTTGTGTTGGAAAACTGCCATGACTCTAATAGACTGCCCTTTATAAGTGATTGTTTGTTTTCTCTAACAGTTTTTAATATTCTGTTCTTGTGATGAATTTCTGGGTTCTTGTTTGTTACATGTCTGGATGTAGACATTGGTTATGGCTGTTTGGTGTAATACGTGTCTCACTTATCTGTATGTGACATTCTGTTCCCATGCTTGGGAAATCTTGTATTACTTCTGCAAATAGGTTTATTATGTTATTTGTGTTGATGCCTGCTTTTTCAATGATGCCTATCAAATTACATTATTTTTCTTTGCATCATCTTGGAGCTATTGAATTATTGTTTCATGGTCCTTTGTTATTCTTACATAGTATTTCCTCTTCTGAGCACTGGCCATGATCCTGTCTTCAAGATCTGAGAGTATAACTTCAGTTTTGTTCATGCAGCTTTCAGTGAAATTTTGAATTTCCTGGTTATCTGTTGAATCTGTTTCATGCATTTTATTTCCTTCCTGCATTATTCATTCAAAGTTTCCATCATTTTCCTATGCTTCATTTCTTGTAAAACAATGTCATCTCTAGGTTTGCTGAGCAAAAGCTGCATTATGGATGTCAGCTTATTTTACCTGAAAAATTATTTCTGATATGATTTCTTGTATAGCCTCATGGGTTTGTTTATTCACTTCACTTGTTATCTTTTCAGAAATTTCAGGCACATGTTTTCCAAATTTTTTAGTTTCAATGTTTCCTGGACTTGTTTTGGGTGGCCTGGACATCTCCTGATTGCATTTTGATTTTTTGTCTTATCATTTTGTAGTTCTGTTCCATATGTCTTTGTCCCTAAGCAAAATTCTTATTCACCTAACTTACTGCCTGTTGGTTTCTATTTTGGTGTTTCCAATTCAATAGTTCTGCCTGTGCATTGTATGCACTTATGCTAGGGTCCTACAGTGTAGCTGGCTTTCCCCCAGTCACCAGTCATGCAGTGTAGGGCAAGGACAAGCCACCTGAATTCCTTTGGCTAGTCTAGTTGGTGCATCCTATACTGTTTCCAGGTTGATGAGCCTAGGGGTACTAATGTCAATGAACAGTTGGTTAGTATTGTTACTGTTGTTTAAGGCTCTTCTCCAGGATGTAAGTCCAACTTTTCTGTGGTGTACACCTTATCTGGGGCACTACTGCATTGCTAGGGATACCACTGGCCTTTCATGGTCCCCTGGATGGAGAGTGGGCTTATCCACACATTCACAGGCTTGGTGTGGCCACCAGGGTTGTGCAGTTCTCTAGATGGTGGGCAAGCTCACCCATGTGTCTGCAGGCTTGCCATGCACCCATGGATAGAGCAAGAGTACATCATCTCAAACACACCCAGAGCCTACTCAAGAGCAGGCCATGTTTGCTCACAAAGTCCTGCTCATCCCTGATTAAACTTCTCAGAAACTGTATGTCTTTGACTTCTTTCATCTCTTTCCCACCCACCTCCTATGTTATGTTAACCCAGAAGCCCTGAATATAGTTACTCTGTGACTTTTCATTCCTGGAACAGTTTAATGCTAAGCAATTAACCTTTCCCCAAATGGTTCATGATTAATCACTCCTAGATGTCATAGAGGATGCAGTAGAGTTCTTCAACTCCAGTCAGTCAAATGGAGAAAGCCAGTTTCAGGGTAAAACCCAGCACCATGTTTTCAGTTCACAACAACCACTGGACCATCTTAGGGTAGCACTGCCAGTTAGTCCATTGTTTCTCCATGAGACCACAAAACCTGACCAGATTTACATCGCATTTACAGACAGGATCCTTTCTCCAGAGCTGGGGTTAGTGTTCCAGGCTGTTTTATTCTTTCCTTTGTGTTTTGCTCAGGTTTTCCAGTTTCTCTGTGATCTCTAAGTTTCCTTATTGGCTCCTCCTTGATTCCCATGGCTCATCTTCCTATTTGCTTCCCTAGGTCGCTGTTTTCCAGCTGTCAGTGTTCATGGTCTTGGAGAGGCTGTGCTATGCTCCTGACTTTAAACTGTCATATGCAATGTTTTTATTGGAGCATTAATGTCTTTGAAAGCAATTAAAGATCACCAAATTGTACAGAGTTTAATAAAATAAGTTGACAGATGAAATTACTGACCAGGGTCAGCTATTTGGACTTAGGTGGTAAAAAAAATTTCTGAAGACAGTTTCTACTTCTGAATCATCTCAACAAATGTGAACATTTAAAAGTGCTTTGCACAGCATGAAGGTTCTTCTCCAAAATATGGTGAGAGTACAAAGAGGTCCATGAGCCACCACTGGAAACAGGGAGATCCTGCCTGGGAACGTGTGCACCAGTGGTCAGAAGGGAGAGAAGAGGAGAGTCAGGCATAGCTGATGTGTTAGGGCCCAGGACTGCACTGCCAGGGGAGCATAAGTGGGAGTCAAAGGAGGACTTAACAGTAACCACAAAGTGACACCTATCATGGATTGTATTCAAACAAGTACAAATAGCAATTATATATAATAATATATATATTATATATATATATATATATATTCCAAGGTTTATTTAGGACATAATTTAAACTTCAATAACACACTTGAAAAATGAAAACCTTGAATACACCATAAGCAGAAAGCTCTCTTGCATTGCAGGAAAACCCCAGTGCCTCATTTAAAATAATATTAACTATTATGAATACTAAATGAAGAAAACTAAGAACAGATAAACTTGGGATCCAGAGATTGAAGTCAGATTTTGTCCAGCTTCATCATGAGGCTGTTTTTCCTGAGCTTATTACTACATTATTGATAAGACTTTGATGTATTTGAAGTAAAAAGTCTTCTATACACCTACATTGTAAAAAACTGCCACAGTCTTGCTGACTGACATACCCTGCACCAACACACACGTAGAGACCATTTGTGTATTCTCTTTTTAGTTTCCTGCTTTGGAAACACTGACTTTCAAACTTCTTTGCAGATTGCAAGTATGCATTACTATTTGGTAACCAAAGTAATGCAGAACTGTGGTGGGAAAGTGGAGAGGTGTTGGTCCCAGGTCCAAATGCAGATACAGTGTGAATCACTTTTGGAGATCTGTCCACACCATGGTGCCCACACCTGATGCAGCAGTGGATGAGAAAGCTTCCTTTCTTCCTTTGGACAAAGCAGGTTCTCTTTCAAGAAAAGGAAACTGATGAAGAATTTGTCCATTGGACACAATAAAAGATCTGGAGCAATGTGTTGTGTGTCCTTTGCTGGGTGAAGACAGGAGAAATCCACACCCACCATCCTCCCTTCTCCATGCTCTCATCTACAGAGCAGCTCTCCTTCATTAAAGTTGAAAAAATCATGATGATATAGTGGAACTTGAACTTCCAAACTACTGTCAGAAATGAAAACCTTCAATAGACCATGTTAAACTGCTTTTTATAAGAGGAACTGTGCATAAAATAACAGAAACAAAGCTATATATTAGCCTTTGAAAAAATTAAATGCACCATGGTTTTCTCTAAAACAATGAAAACTTGAAAAATAGCAATAAGGTCCAAAAGTATTACGAGTTCATAAACGATAATTTACTCATTTTACTGATATCAAAAGCAAAGTAAAGTGGACAATAAATAGTTAGTTTCCAAAGATTTTAAGAAAATGAAAGCTTCCAGGCCTGAAATCTTTGACAGAGTGTGGAAAAAGGGCTGGAAATGCACAAGTAGATGAAAATAGTGAACAAAAATGAAATGTAAAAGGGAGAGAGATAGATGATACAATCCTCTACTGAACTGCAGACTTTGAAGAAGACACATGTAATGAGTAGAGCACATTTCTTTAGTAAATTTTCAATGTTTTGATATTGATCAGTATGTTCATGTGTGGCCAGGGATTTAGCTCACTACCTCAAGTGCTTGCCTGCTAAGCACAAGGTCGTGAGTCCAATCCCGGTTACAAAATCACACATGGGACCGGGGGCTCGGCAGGGCCCGCCTTGGGGGTCGGCCCCCAGGGGCTCCACGGGGGGGGGGCCCTGCCCCCAGGGGCTCAGCACAAGCCCGCCTCAGGGATAAGCTCCCCAGAGGCCCCACCAAGGGCCCGCCCTGCCACCGGGAGCTTGGCGCAGGCCCGCCTCAGGTGTGGGCTCCCAGGAAGCTCCACCAGGGGCCCACCCTGCTGCCAGGAACTCAGCGCAGGCCCGCCTCAAGGGTAGGCTACACAGAGCCTACCCCGCCCCCCGTTGGGCCCGCTCTGCCACCTGGAACATTAAGGAGGCCCGCCCAGGACTGGGGACTGCCCTGGACTCCTTCAGCTAGGCCCGCCCTCCCACCTGGAGCATCGGAGGATCTTGGTGGGATCCAGTTAGTGTGAGAAAATTTGGAACTTTGCTCCCAGGTGGCTGACTTTGGACTGCACCGGATTGACTGTATCAATGTGGTGAGTGTGCCCCTGAAGTAGAGGTGTGCAGGGGATGATTGGGGCCAGTGGTAAAACCCCCTCCAACTGGCTGTAGGACTTTGGTGTGTCTGGGGGGAGTGTGTGTGATCCCCTCCTACATATTGAAAACACCAGGCAGAGTGAAAATGACAAAACAAAAAACCAAAGTGCAGTCTCAAGCATGTAGTTCACCGGGAGCAAGTGTGGGAGACTTTGAGGTAGAGGACCCCAGGGGTGGCACACCAGGAAACTCTGAAAGGATAGCAAATGAAATAAACAACTGCAACAGCTATAGAGGAAATCAAATTAGAAGTAGTCTCCCATGTAAAGATAGAAATGACAACTTTAGTAAGGGAGTTGTTGAATGCAGCTAAAGAACTAGAGAGGAAAGTTCATGAGCATGGGAAACTGATTGAAACTTTGAATGAACAATATAAAAACCAAGCAGAATTCATGAAACAGACTTGGAGAGACATCCAGGAAACAAAAATTCTGTTGAAAAAGTGCAAAACTGCCTAAAGGAAGCTGAGGTGGGATTTCGGACCTTAAGGACAGGATCACAGTTGGTGATCAGGAGAGGATAGAACTTTTAAAAATAACAGAGCAGCATGAAATGACAATCCAGAGGCTTCATGATAATGCCAAGAGCAACAGTATGGGAATGATGGGCATTGGTGAAGATACAGGAGTCCAGGCAAATGACATACGTAAAGTATTTGCAGAAATAATGGCAGAAAATTTCCCAAGCATGGGGGGGGCATGTCTGATGTGCAGATAAGTGAGGCATGTAGAACACGAAGCGGTCACAATCAACATGGGTCCACACCCAGACACATAATAATTAAGATCTCAGACATGCAGCATAAAGACGGAATATTGAAAGCTGTCAGAGAGGAGACACAACTCACCTATTAAGGACGGCCCATTGGAATCACGGCAGACTTTTCAGAGAGAACCTTCAAGTCAGGAGGAGGTTGGAGTGAGGTATTTCAAGCCCTGAAAGAAAACAGAATTCAACCCAGGCCAGTGTGCCCAGCAAAACTTTCATTCAAATTTAATGGAGGGGCAGGATACTTCCATGACAAAGAACAACTGGGGAAGTTCCTGTCCACCAAACCAGCACTGGAAAGAGTACTGAAAGACATGCTAGACAGAGATAGGGATGACCATGGTCCCCAAAACAACAGCAGAGAGAAACAAGGTAGGATAAGCAATTGGATAAGAGGAGGGGCAGGGGAAGGCAACTGGAACATAGCATGGCGGGTCAAGCCAGTATATACCAGTGATATCAATAAATGTGAATGGCCTCAATTCACCTATAGAAAGAAATGGATTGACAGAATGGATCAAGAAACAGGATCCCGCAATGTGCTATGTACAGGAGGCACATCTCACCCAGGGGGAAACTCATGGATTGGGGGTCAGGGGATGGAAAGCTGTATTACATGCAGTGGGAATCGGAGGAAGACCAGGGGTGGCTGTTCTATTTGCAGACAGCGAGAACTTCAAACCGGGAATGATTAAGGGAGATGGAGAAGGTCACTACATGCTTGTTGGTGGTAAAATTGAAGAGGAAGAACTAAAAATTATAAATATATATGCACCAAATACAGGAGCACCCAACTATATAAGACAGATACTAATGGACATGAAAAACCAAATACACAAGAACGCAATTATAACAGGAAATCTTAACAGCCCATTGTCACAAAGAGATAAATCAACTACACAAAAAGTCAGCAAAGAAATAACAGAACTGAATCATACCTGTGAACAATTGGACTTAGTAGATGTTTACAGTGTGTTCCATCCAACCACATCAGAATACACATTCTTCTCAGCTGCACATGGGACATTCTCCAAAATAGACCATATATTATCCCATAAAACATTCTTAAGTAAATGCAAAGGTATTAAAATCATACCATGCATGATATCTGACCATAGAGCACTGAAATTGGAAATTAATGGCAAAAGAAATTGTAAAATATACATAAATACATGGAAATTAAATAACAGCCTTTGAACAACCAGTGGGCTACAGATGAAATTAAAGAAGAAATAAAACAATACCTACAATTCAATGAAAATATAGAAACAACATATTGTAATCTGTGGGATGCAATGAAAGCAGTCTTAAGAGGGAAATATGTAGCAATAAACTGTCATATCAAGAAAACAGAATGAGCACAAATAACCTAATGCTCCATCACAAGCATCTAGAAAAACAAGAGCAAGCGAAACCCAAAGCTCATAGAAGAGAGGAAATTGCAAAGATTAGAGCAGAAATCAATGCAATTGAAACTATAAATAAATAAATAAATAAATAAATAAATAAATAAATAAATGGAATTAATGAATCAGAAACCTGGTTTTTGGAGAGAATCACAAAAACTGACAAACCCCTAGTTAACCTTATCAAAATAAAGAAAGAAAAAAACCCAAATTCATGCAATAAGAACTGAAAAGGGAGAAATTACTATTGATCCTATGGAAATTCAAAAGATCATGAATACCTACTTTGAAAATCTCTACTCACATAGAGTGGAAAACACAAAGGAAATGGACAGATTTCTAGAAACATATGAACTACCAAAGCTCAACCAAGAAGATATAGCAATTTTGAACAACCCAATATCAGCTATTGAAATTGAAAATGTAATTAAAAACAACAAAGAAAAGCCCAGGTCCTGATGGATTCACAGCTGAATTCTACAAGAAATTTAGAGAAGATTTGATGCCAGTATTCCTTAAGGTCTTCACTGAAATTGAGAAAAAACAATCCTCCCTACATCATTCCTGGAGGCAAGTATTACTCTGATACCAAAACCAGAGAAAGATCCAACAAAAAAGAGAACTCTAGGCCAATCTCACTAATGAACATTGATGCAGAGATTCTCAACAAAATACTGGCAAGTAGAATGCAGCAAATCATCAAGAAGATTATACATCATGACCAAGTGGGGATCGTTCCAGGAATGCAGGGATGGTTAACATATGTAAATCAATAAATGTAATACACCACATCAACAGAGCCAAAAACAAAAACCACATGATCATCTCAATAGATGCAGAAAAAGCTTTTGACAAAGTCCAACACATGTTCATGATAAAAACCCTTCAGAAACTCGGAATACATGGTGTCTACCTCAACCTTATAAAGACCATCTATGACAAACCAACATCCAACATTATACTACATGGACAAAAACTGAAACTTTCACTTTAAAATCAGGAATAAGACAAGGATGTCCACTATCACCACTCCTTTTCAATATAGTTCCGGAAACACTAGCCAGGGCAATCAGACAAGAGAGAGAAATAAAAGGAGTAAAGATAGGAAAGGAAGAAGTTAAATTATCACTATTTGCACATGACATGATACTCTATATAGAAGTCCCAAAAGACTCCATTAAAAGACTGCTAGAGGTAATAAACAAGTTCAGCAGTGTAGCTGGATACAAAGTCAGTGCTCAAAAATCAATAGCATTCCTGTACACAAACAAAAACTCACTGAGAGAGAAATTATGGAAATATCACCCTTTACAATGACATGTAAAAAATGAAATAGTTAGGAATCAATCTAACTAAAAATTTAAACGACCTATATGCTGAAAATTATACTATGCTGAAAAAGGAGATTGAAGAGGATATTAGAAAATGGAAAGACATCCCTTGCTCTTGGTTAGGAAGAACCTACATTATGAAAATGGCTATACTCCCAAAACTGTTATGCAGATTTATCACAATCCCAGTCAAAATACCATTGGCATACCTCACAGATCTAGAGAAAACACTCCTAAAATTCATTTGGAAACAGAAGAAACCTAGAACAGCAAAGGCAATTCTAGGCAACAAAAACAAGGCAGGAGGCATCTCAATTCCTGACTTGAAACAGTACTATATAGCCACAGTGATAAAATCAGCTTGGTAATGGCAAAGAAATAGACCTGAGGATCAATGGAACAGATTAGAAGATGCAAGCACAACTACAAAGACACTTAGCCACCTGATATTTGACAAAGGGGCTAAATATGTCCACTGGAAGAAGGATAGTCTCTTTAATAAATGGTGTTGGAAATATTGGCTCTCTACATGCTGAAGACTGAGACTAGATCCATGCATATCACCATGCACAAAACTAAAGTCTAAGTGGATCAAAGACCTCAATATTAAAACATAAACACTAAATCTACTGGAAGACAAGGTAGGTAGAAGTCTTGGAGATGTAGGGGTAGGCAGAGAATTCATGAACCAAATGCAAACTGCACGGGAAACACTTGAAAGAATCAACAAATGGGATCTCACATTATTGAAAAGTTTCTCACTTCAAAGGAATTCACCAACAGAGTGAAAAGAAGCCCCACAGAGTGGGAAAGAATTTTAACTAGCAACCCCTCAGACAAAGGACTTGTGTCCAGAATATATAAAGAATTGAAAAACATCAAACCCCCCAAATTCAAAGACCCTCTCCAAAAATGGGCATCTGAGATGAACACACAGTTCTCAGAGAAAGATATACAAATGGAAAATAAATACATGAAGAAATGTTCGCCATCACTGGTCATTCGAGAAATGCAAATTAAAACAGCTTTGAGATTCCACCTTACTCTGAAAAGAATAGCTGCCATCAAGATATCAACTGATAACAAATGTTGGCGAGGCTGCGGGGAAAAAGGAACACTGCTCCACTGTTGGTGGGAATGTAGACTGGTGCAACCATTATGGAAATCCATATGGAGAATTCTCAGAAGACTAGGATTGGAAGCCTCATTCAATCCAGCTATCCCCCTCCTGGGTATTTTCCCCAAGAACTGAAAAGTTCATATCACAGTGATATATGTGCACCCATGTTCATAGCTGCACAATTTGTGATAGCTAAATCCTGGAAACAACCAAGATGCCCATCAACTGCAGAGTGGATGAAAAAGATGTGGCATTTTTATACAATGGAATATTACTCAGCTATAAAGAAGGATGACCTTGAGGCATTCATAGGCAAATGGAAACAACTTGAGACTATCCTCATTAGTGAAATAAATAAGAATCAGTTTTATAAATATCATATTGTGTCTCTAGTGTTAAAAGTAAATAAGAACTACAAGAGTAGTAAAACCAAAATGTGTAAGTGCTATTGTAAAAAAGAGAGGAAAAGAAAGTGCTCTAAGGGATATAACTGCATGTATGTTTGAGTGTGTAAAATAGATGACCATATTGCTGAATCTTTGGTTGATCTTTGAGCAGCACTGTTTGTAGTCTGACTGATTGGATATTTACTATGTACTCTTTAACTTTGTAACTTGAACAACTACATACAGGATGACAGTATGTAATTTATTAATTACTAATTTCTTAGTGGGGTTTTTTCTCATTCTCCTTTTTCTTTCCTTCTTTTACAATTCTGTATTGTTGCTACCCTTTTTTCTGTTTAAATAAAATTTTAAAAATGTATAATTGCTATTGTAAAAAAAGAGGAAACAGGAAGCGCTATAAAAGATATAGCTGCATGTATGTTTAGGTGTGTGGGATTGATGACCATATTTCTAGGTTCTTGTTGGATTGTTGAACAGATCTGTTTGTACTCTCACTGCTTTAGTGTCCACTTTGTATGCTTTAATCCTGTAACTTGAATAACTATTTCTAAAAGAACAATATGTAATATATCAGCTAGTGATTTCTTGCTGTTTATCTTCTTTTCTTGAAATTCTGTAATATTTTACCTTTTTCTTTTTTTTCTTCTTTAAATAAAAAAAAGAGAGTAATAAAACCCAAAATGTAGTGGCCAGGGATTTAGCTCAGTGGCATAAGCACCTGCCCTTAAGTAGGAGGCTGTGAGTTCGAGTTTGATCCCCAGAACAACAACAACAAAAAAAACCCAAAATGTGTAATTGCTATTGTAAAAAAGAGGGTAAAAGAAAGTGCTCTAAGGGATATAACTACATGTATGTTTGAGTGTGTAAAATAGATGATCATATTGCTGAATCTTTGTTGGATCTTTAAGCAGAACTGTTTGCAGTCTCACTGTTTGAATGTCCACAATGTATCCATTAATTTTGTAACTTGAACAACTACATCCAAGATGACTATATGTAATTTATCAACTAGTGATTTCTTAATGTTTTTTTTCTTTTAGAATTCTGTATTATTGCTACCCTTTTTCTTTTGTTTTTTTTCTCTTTAAATAAAAATTTTTAAAAATGCATAATTGCTATTGTAAAACATAGAGGAAATAGGAAGTGCTATAAAAGATATAACTGCATGAATATTTAAGTGTGTAGGATTGATAACCATACTTCTAAGTTCTTGTTGGATTTCAGATCCGTTTGCAGTCTCACTGCTTGAGTGTCTACTTTGTATTCTCTAATTTGTAACTTGAACAACTATTTCTAAAAGGACAATATGTAATTTATCAACCAGTGATCTCTTACTGTTTATCCTTTTTTTTGAAATTCTGTAATATTTCTACCTTTTTTCTGTTTTTTTTAATAAAATTTTTTTTAAAAAAATCTCACCTGGCTCTCTCAAAGGGCAGTGAGTAGACAGCAGTGTCTCCCTGTGCTGTCAGGTGCAGCAGTATGCTATATGCAATGTGCACCCATTGGGATTGTTTGCAGTGGGTTTGGTGTAGCCCTTGTTAGATTTCTTACACCTTGGGCCTCATCTGAAAGTTTCCATGCCCCTGCTATGCTATGGTGCAAAGGAGCTTGTCATCTTCCTGTGTGGGCAGCAAGCAGTTTGACCTAGGGCCACGACAGTCACATCCGGTTTGTTTTCTAACTATTATTGGTAACTGCATCCTGTCTCACCATACCCTAAGTCAGTCAGCCTCCCATATTCTATAAATGCTAGAATGGAAGGCAGAGGGTCATGTTGAAAAGCCTGTCCTGAGACATTTGGTCCACAGGTCTCTTGGGAGGCTGAGCTCATGCACTGTTTGTGCCCAGCCCAATCGGTCCAGACCAACACCCAAGACCAGACACAGCCTTTGAGGGTGCAGTCCACATGGGTACTGGTCACCTCCCGTGTGATTGTCTCGCCAGGATGTTGTCTGTCCCAGATCCTCTGAGCCACATTCTGTGCCCCCTGTCTCTGCTCACTCCTCAAACATAAAGGGCTTCCCAGGTCGGAGGTATAGAGCAGGTGTAGGTGAGATAGCAGAATATCCAGTGAATCCTCTGGCAGCTCACAGACAAGGTGTCCCAGTATCTGAGGGTCTCATTGCGATTGGGGAGCTGAAACAACTCTTCTTTATGCTAAGCCAGTCTCCTGCAGAAGCCTGAGCATCATAATCTGGAGTCTGGGGTAGGTGGAATCACCTCTGAGAGGAGGAAGTCCCAGTACTGGCAACTAAGACCCCTGTGAAGACCAGGAGCTGCCTGCTCTTCTCCAGCCTTTCTAGGATGAGGAGATAAAGGGCTTTTCTCCTGCAGAGTCAGAGGAACCTCTGTGAATGAATTGTTAAAAATAATCACACATGTTGGCTTCTATTGCTTGAATCTGGTTGATTTCAGCCTATTCTCCCAAGCATACAGTCCTATTAATACAGAACTTCTTGAAAAGAAACTTGGTTTTGGTTCAATCTGCACTCTAAGTGAAATTAATGTTCTGGGAGACGTGTCATGTCCATGCTGAAGTGAACTTCACATTGCCCAAAAGACAGAAAGTTCCAGAAATGACAATGATCTGGGAGAGGGGAAATCTCACAGGTATGTAGATGAAGAAACCACTGATGGCCAGGTGGGGAAGAGTGGCTCCACATTTCCTCTCTAAGCCTGGAACCCTGCTTATAGAGGGTGATGAGAAGACTTTCTACCAGCTTGGCTAAGCCCTGTTTTCCCTGGGATGATGTGATGCTGTGTGGTCAGCCATCCTCACACAGGTTGGGACCCTGATCTCTGAGCTCCACAGTGGATTTCTAAACAATATGTTCACTGAGGGCTGTTCTGTGTCTGACACCACAACACAAAGAGGACCAAATGATGGGTGGAACAGGAGCTCCCTGAACAGACAACCTCCCTGAAGCTGCGAACCCATGCATCCCATGGTGCTGCCTTCAGGGATGCAGTCTTGGGCTTTTATCCCTCCCCTTCCTACTGTCAGGACCCTGCAGCCAAAGACACAAGAGGTGACAAAGACATGAGACAAAAGACCCCCTCACAGCAGGGTTCACCTGCTGCCCTGTGCACCCAGGACAGTGAGCCGAGCCCAGCATCACCCAGAACAGAGCACTCGCTAATCCCAAGTGGAAACCAGGCTGCCCTGGGCTCTGAATCCACAGAGCACCTCAGGCAAGGGCCTGGGCCTCTCCTGGGCAGGTTTCCTCCATGGGGACCCTGCTCCTGGTCGAAGTGGCACCAGCCCAATCAGCACAGTGTGGGTTCGGGTTGAACACTGCAGAGTCCCTTAGTGAAACCAGCCTCCTGTGACTGCATTAGTGATGTCAGACGTGTGAGGATGTGAGTCCCACTCAAGACCCTACTACAGGTTACTGGATATTCTGAAACACTCCTGTGATAATCCCATAGTGCTTGGTGCAGATGGTCCAACTCATTCTATCTTCAAATTATCCAGTAAAATTTTGGTGATGATGAGTATTCTGTATCTGAGCTATGAAACAGGGCAGTGCCTAGTCATGGTACCACTTACACTAAAATTATAATAAATGTCCAACTTCAGCTCATTGCCCACATCTGTCAGAATGCAGGAGCTCAAAGTCACAGGGGAGTGGAGGCTGCAATGTAAAAAAGCAGAAACTCGGCCCTTTCCTTTTGTGGCAATTTCCTTCCTGCTCTAGGTCAATGGGGGTATTTAAAATCACAGCTCCATTTTTTCATAGATCTGGGACTCACATGAAAGCTTCACAGGCCATGATATTTGACACTGATGGCAAGATGTCTTTGTCTCCAGGCATCAGGTAACAAGCAGAATCCCTCCTGCACTCTCTCACACCTCCTGCCCTCCTGGAAATTGCTGGGATGGAGACTTTGCCCCAGTGCTGAGGCTGTGAACCTGTCCTGAGCCCGCAGTCTTGTGGACAGGGATCTGTGGCTGCTCTCTGCACCCTGTATGCTCTTGAAGTGGGTTTCTGCTGACCACCCAGGGCTCCCTTCATCCCTCTACTTCCCTGGAATCTGTGCCTATGCAGAACAAGCCCTGTCCTGTTATTATGAACTAGGGGTTGGTTAGCTGTTGGAGTTAGCATGTGGTTTCATTCCTATGAAATCCCCGTATTTCTGGGGCACTCAGTATGGACACACAGTTTCCCATAAGCACCTTAATCTCTCAGCCTCAGTGAGGAGGGTCTGTGGACCCCCCAGTGTCTGTGGCCATCAGAGCACAATTCACTGTTCAGTACCCGATCTCCCTGGCCTCTCATGCCTGGAACATCGGTGCTCTGAGGCTCAGGTGATCCCCATTCACCCCTCTGAGTCAGATGTCCTCAAAGGATCCTGAAGGGGAAGTGTACTGATGTCCACTCCAACCCAGAGGAAGACTGTATGGGCTCCAGGACCCTCTAACGTGACCCAGTCACTCTCATCTCCCTGGGAGAGTAGAGCATTGGCACTTCTTCTGCTGTCTGAGGGGCACACACTGGTCAGTGGGTGGAGAGGAGTCCACACACACTGTGAGCCTGCGGTGTGCAGGAGGACCACCCACGCTGCAGGACACACACAGCCCACACTTCAGAGGACGGGGTGAGAAGGGACAGACAGACGTCCACATCCTTTCTTTCCCTGGACACTGCATGGAGCTGGGCCTGGTGCAGCTCACCTGGGGTTAAGAGGAAGCTGCACCAGCAACAAACACTCTCAGCTTTGCAGCACAGCACAACCAGCCTCTCAGAGGTACACACTGTATATTATCTTCTTCAAGAGTGATTGAGAATAGATTACAGACTACACCTTAAAAACATTTTTACATTTTTGTGCTCAACATTTCCACTATATACTCAAGCGCAGCTGCCAACCATTGTATGTGGGGAAAACATGTCTGGTAAAAGTTCACGACTCTAATCTTCCTCCTTATAAGCAACAATAACCTGACCAAAAAATAAAACAATCAAATCAATTTTTGCAGGGAATTCTCTCCACAGAGAGATCCCATTCCAGTGTTCTCTATAGGTTCTTTTCCCTAAGTTTCCTAACACATTCTTTTCATCCTCTGTGAATTTTTCTTTAGGATTTCTGGAGTTCTTTCAATTCTTGGCAGACATGAGCTGTTTAAGTTTTAGTTTGGCAAAAAGTCAACAGCTCCCCCAAACTAATGAAAAAAGCAGCCTTTGATCCACTTCGCCACACAGTCCTTGTTTCCATCTGAAGCTTCCTGAGCATCACATTCACCTTCTCACTTTTGTCCAGGTTCCAATGCTCTAAACTCACAACAGGACCCCAGGTAAACTCCCCCATCCCCAGAACTCTAGGCTGTCTCCTGCCTGCTTCTGCCCACATTCCCAAATTCCACTCCTAGACCAATTCTGCAGCCACTCCCAGTGGTGCCCTTAGCTCATGTGACTCCGGACCATTCCTGATCCTTGCACCAGGTGATGCTGCTCCCACTGCAGGATCCCCTCCTGCTTCCCTGTGCTCTAGTCACACTGCTTTGGCCACAGGTCACCTCTGCCAGGGCGTCTGGAAGCTCTGGTTCATGTAAAGTTTCAGACTGGAACACAGTGACCATGGGCCCACTGTGTCCCTCCACTTCCTGGCTTGAAGACACTGAGCCTCCTGTCAGGGGAGCAGTCACCATGCTCACCCCAGGTGCACCTGAGGTCTCAGCGCTGGGAGCTCCAGCCAACTCTAGCCACGGTCCCAGTGAGCAGACTCCCTTCATGCACAAGCACTGTGTCTCTTCCCTGAGAGGCTCAGAGAGAGCCTCACACTTGGCACTGTCTCTGCATGACTGATGGTGCAGAGCAGAGTCAAGGAGCAGCATTTGTCACTGTCTCCCTGCTGCAGAGCCCAGAGCACCAGGACTCCCAGGAAGTGACCTCCACACAGGTGCAGGCCTCCAGATGGAGATGTGGGGGGTCTCCCCTTGTTCCCCAAGTCAAGGCATTTCCTGGACCTGAGGGACAGGCTCTCAGCAGAGGACAGGCAGAGGGACAGGCAGGTGAGTTCCATCACCTGTAGCTTCCCAGGCTTTTCCAGCCTGCACCTTCATTCTCATCCCCATCCTTTCTTTTCCCAGGCAACTGACTCAAGGTCCCCAAAGACTGACCAACCACAGCCCCTTTTGCCCAGAAAAAGAGCCAATAACTGTGCCCAGTGTGTATAACCCCCTACTCATCCACCAGCTCAGGAGAGATCTCAGACTACACAGTGCAAGGATTAGGACATAGGGGCCTCCAGAGAGACAGGAGCTGCCCATGGACACTCAGCTACAGACCACGGGCAGCCTGGGGTTGTGGTGTGGGACATTGAGGTGTTCTAGACATCACCTCACCTGTGGTCTGAGGTACCTACACTAACACATTTGAATATTTAATAAGTTAATTTTGACAATAACTAAGACTCAGCCAAGGATATCACAAAGTGATCAAATTTATTATAAGATTTAAAAACATACATCGAGCTCATGATGAATCTATAGTTTAGAGTAAATGACAGCCTTAAATAAATTTTAATAGAAAAACACAAAACACTCAATGTTTGCATAATAGTGGCATTGATTTTGACAAAGAAATAAACAATGGTCACCTGAATTCGCACAATATAAATACAAACCTGTCAGTAAAATCTAATAAAGTCTAAGAAACATGTTAGAATTGAAAAGGAAAACAAATATTCACAAAATAAATGCAGAAGGGACATGTTTCAACTTGTGCAGCTGGGAAGATAATGTCCTCACAAGTAACTGTCCCTTACTTTTTATTAGAGGAAAATGACAGCACAGGACCCCTGGGTTAAACACCAGCAAACAACACACCCTGGAGGCTAAAAACGTGAGCAAGGCGGGGTGTCCCCAAGGACCACAGCTGCATGAGAAATTTAGATCATCAGTGAATTTTACTGCACTGACAGTAAAAGGGCCAAATTGCTCACCTGAACAGATAAATTAAAAAGTTCTATTGAATTTCAACAGGTGTTCACAATTTCAAATAATAGGATAAGTCCTTCATTATATTGGAAAGCAATGTATAAAGACCTGGAAGAAGCTTCCTGACTCCCAAGGGAAAATTGGTTTATTTGCCTCAAAAATTAGCAAAGAGAGAAGGAACTGTGCTGCCTGGTGTGCGGGACATGGGAGGAGAGGTCACCACATGGACAGCTTTCTCACCCTGCTCTTTCCCTGGAGAGACCTTTCCTGTCTGCAGGGTGCCACCCCTGGTAAGAGAGATCTCCGTGCACAGCTCCAGTGGTCACATTGTGGGTTCCATCTGCTCCTCAGCCCATCCACTGTCACTATGCGTGCAGGAAGCAGAAGTGTCCCTGGGAGTGTTCAGGACTCAGGGCTCCTGCTGTGAGATGTTCCTGAACCAGGGCTGCCTTTGCACTGTGAGGCTTCCCAGCAGGAGACGTATGTGTCCACTCAGTTCAGTTTTACACTGATCATCTAGAGTCATTATGCACCAGATCTCAAAAAACGCTAGAGTCCTCCCTGGCCCAGCATGAAGATCAGCCATAGGACCCAGTGCAGGTGCCAGCAAAGCACCGCTCCTCATGCCTGGTGGGGACGGGCTGGTTGCTCCTTCAGTAAGAACCACACTCTGCTTTTACTGCAGCATCGTTAGACCCAAGGGAAGGTGAGTTTTAAACTGGGTGGATGAGGAGCCCTGTCCAGTGAAGGAGCCAATATTAACCTTTTCCTCAGTACACATAAACCATCACCAAACTGAGTGAACCTCTGTGTCCACTCTAGGAGCACTGTGCTGTGTTTACCATCAACACTAACCCCGCTGATCATGAGTCCCTGGGTGTCACTCTGTTCTGGGTTCAGTAATGAGCCCACCTGGCTGGAGCAGGTGAGCTCTGTCACTTGTCCTGAACCTGCACAGCTTGCAAGTTGGTGTATAGAAGCCTCATCTTCTGGAATAAAGTCTTCACACACCTCACTTCAGGTCAGGGTGATGACCCCAAAGACTCAGGCATCATCAGTGTGATGTTTTGGGGAGGAGCCTAGATCATGGGACTGGATCATGGCTGTGTGGCACTGGAATGATCCACTGATGGGTTTACAGCCAGGTGTTTTACTGGAAGGTGAAGCCTGGTGGGAAGGTGTGGTCACATGACACGGGCTGGAAGCTCATATCCTCCCCAGTCCCCTCACCCTGCTCCCTGCTTCCTGCCCACCACACCAGGCACTGTTTCTCCTCTCCCACACCACCTGCCTTGGAACCAGCTGACTCTGAGCTGAACTCAGTGCATCAGAACTAAGATAAACTTTCCTTCCCTTAAATTGTGGGTGTGAGTTATTTTGTCCCAGCACAAAAAAGAACAATTCACAGCATCTCTGTCTGAGGACTCAGAGTGTCTGACTGACTGACCTGGAAAATCCCACCTCCTGTTCTCAGGTCAGGGGAACCAGCTCCCCATGAACTCAGAGGGGAAGGGAGCTCAGGGCCATGTGATACAGGGTGAAGGCTGGATGGGGGGCTGTGCCCAGCGCAGCAGTGGGTGCTAATGGGCTCACAGACTTGGGAAAGTCCCTTCACAAATGCTGAGACAAGGACCTGGGAAAGCACTGAAGGTTGCGTTTGTTTCCTGGTGTGATGGATGCAGGTGTAGAGGATATAACTGCAGATGTTACAGATATAGATAAATATTGGTATTCTTACAGATTGATACAACCACTAGATGCTGCCTTTTGACTGGAGGAATCCACGGCCTCAGGAGCAAAGGGGAGCACAGTAAGTGGCCTCCATCACTCTCAACTTCACACAGGAAATGCGCAAGTCCTGGGCCTGAGCTTAGGGGATGCTGGGTTAGAAAGCCTTCCCAGTGGGTAGATCCACACCACTAATAAGGTTAAAACGTTGCTTTTGCTTTGGCTTCTTCATCAGTAGGAGAGGAAAATGTTTAGTGTACTCCTGGTTTCTGGACAGTTCTTTTATGATCAAGAGGACTTGGAGCTGAGATAACTCACCAGCTCTATGTCTGGATCTCTATGAGCAGCAGGATCTCCATGAGCTCCAGAGAACCTGGGCCACATAAGCAAGTTAAATTCCAGCCTAAATTACATAGCAGAACTGCGTCTCAAAAAAAAAGTTAAACAACAATGTAAATTTTAAGAACCTTTAGCTATAAAATGAGACAGTAGATAAGTGGCTTAAAATATGTAACTAAGCAATAACATAGTGTATGACAAGGAATAAAAGGTAGACACGTGAAGGAAACTTCTGAGAGCAGAATGAACTAAGTATAGCGCAGCATGTCTTCTGTCAGCCTCACAGCAACCGCAAAGGAAAAATCTACAAAAGACGTGTGAGAGGAGAGGAGGCCGGGTCAGCTGGGCATCTTAGAGAGATGCTGCATCAGTATAAAACTTAAAAGGGACTGGGGTGCAGCTCAGTGCTGGAGCACTTTCCTAGGGGCCTGAGTTTAGCCCATAGTGAATTAAGTTAAAATAAAAGAGAACTGCATGCAATAAATCAAAAGAAGTAATAAAAAACAAGTTTAAAGTCAGAAAATTGTATCTTTTAGAGCTGCTAATATTAGGAAAGATTTCAAATAAACAGTTTATCAAGGAACTCCAAGGAAATAGAAAAATTCAAAAGAAGCAAGTTTATACCTACAAGAGTTGATTTTCAGTCACATTAATACTGACTTCTTTCTCCCTGGAGAATCCCTGCCTCACTCCTGCTAATCACCTGAGTCTCCCTAATGCCCTGCACGCTGTCCCTTGTGAGCGCCTCTCCTCCCTGCCCCTGACCTGCATGGAAGTTCCTCCAGTAAGGGCTCAGCATGTCTCTGCTCTTATCCACCTGCAGTAGAAACCTGTATCTTCACCAGAGCACCTCCAGTGCTGGGGAACATTGGTCTCTGTAAGGATGACTGATCTTGCTGTGCAGGTGGAAGGGCTGAGAGAGGGAGGAGACCCACGGGAGGCTCTGAGAAGACTGGTGACGGTGCCCTGGAGTGGTTCAGCACTCATGCTCTGGGTGTATTGGCTGCTGTGTCCTGGCCCTCAGTGAAGTAAGGATCACAAGGAACACTTGGGAAGATGGGAAACTCCACATCAGTCTGGAGCCCAGTCTGGCTGAGACCTGGAAAAAGCAGCCTGTGGGGCTCCTGACCTACCCACCCCATGAAGGGCAGAAACAAGTGCCCAACTGCGAAACTCAGTGTGTCAGGTACTGTGGTCTCCTCTATCCACACAGTGTCATCTGGAGATAGGAGACACCATGACTGCCACACTCATGGCCCTGCTCTGCATTGGTGAGAACTGAACATGGGGATGGGAACCCTGGTCTGGAGCCCACAGCCAGGCCCTGGTCCATCAAGAGACCCAGGGCTCAGGAGGCTCCTGGCTCAGACTCCACGGCAAAGCTCTCACAGGGAACTCTCTTCCAGGGCTGAGTCTGGGTCCCAGGACACCAGTGCAGGCAGGTGAGTGTGTCCCCAGCTGTCCCAGGTCCCTCCTCCTCCTGGTTCCAAGGGGCCACCACTGGGCAGTAGGGATGGAGCACAGCAGGTGTGGACTGGTGCTGGGAGGTCTGGAGGGTCCTGAGGCTGAGAGCTGGGATCTGAGGAAGGAGGAAGGTCCTGGGACCCAGCTATGATTTTCCTGCAGGGACCCTCCCCAAATCCAGGCTCCGGGCTGAGCCAGGATCTGTGATAGCAAGAGGTGGGGGAAAGGGAAACCTATGACCCTCTGGTATGAGGGGACTCTGGGTGCCCAGGAGTACTGTCCATACAGAGAGGGCAGCCCAGAAAATTCTCAGACACACAGATGTCACCTGAGCCCAGGAACAAGGCGAACTTCTGCATCTCATCCATGAGAGACCATTATGCAGGATGATACCACTGTTATTATCTCAGCCCTGCTTGCTGGTCTGAACTCAGTGATGCCCTGGGGCTGATGGTGACAGGTGAGAGGACACTCATGGTCCTAACCCCAAGCTCTGCTCTCAGGAAGGGATCTGCTCTCAGAGGTGTCCCTCTCTCACAGCTGAACACTTGGGACAGTGTGGGAGGTGTGAGTCCATTTCACAGGCAGCCTCCTTCTTTCCTAGGACTCTACAGCAAACCCAGCCTCTCAGCCCTGCCCAGCCCTGTGGTGACCTCAGGAGGAAAAGTGACCCTCCAGTGTGGTCACTGCTGAGATTTGAGGTTCTTTGTGATTAAGGAAGGAGGGTATAATCTGCACTGGCCACAACTCACAGCCAGGCCCCAGGTGCAGGTCCAGGCCCTGTTCCCTGTGGGCCCTCTGACCCCCAGGCAGATGTGGGTGTTCAGGTGCTATGGCTGTTATACTACCACATCTCAGGTGTGGTTGGGGCCCAGTGGTGCCCTGGAGCTCAGGTGAGGAAGTCTTTTCTTTGACCCATCATGTTTGAGTCCCTATAGAACCAACAGGGGCCCTACTACACAGGGTCTCTAAGAGGAGGTTGGGTCAGGACATCTGGGCTGCATGGGGTGTTTTCAAGGCTAACAGAGAGGTTGGGGTCCTGCCTGGAAGAGGATTAGCACCTGAATTGGGGAGCAAAGAGCCCAGGCCCTGACTTCCCCATCCTGCCTATGAGGCCCTGAAGATCAGCCCTTCATGCCAGAGTCCAGACCCCAGTTGGGGATTGAGGGTGCTGCTGGGAAGGATCTGGGGCAGAGGCTGAATTGTGGGGCTGCTGCAGCCTCCTCTGGAGTTTCAGGCTCAGACCAGCCCCTCCTGTGTGGTCTCAGTTTCCCCAGGTGTAGAGAAGAGGCCTGGCCCTGACCTTCAAGTTCCTTCAAGACCTTCAGAGCTGACCTTGCTGTGAGCCCTGGTAAGGCGGCCTCCCAGGGCAGCTGCCAGGATGTGACTCTTCAGGGGTCCTGTCCCTCTGTGCAGAGACAGTGACAGTGGGGAGGGTGCCAGACAGAGCAGCAGCATTCAGATTCTGCCCCTGCAGTTCTGGGAGCTCAGCCCTGAGAGTGGAAGTCAGACTCCCCAGGCTCAGTCCCCACCTGTCCCTTCCTTCTGTGTCACCCAGAGCCCAGGACTCACTTGAGGTGGCACTGCCTAGGTCCCCCTCATGACTGTGTCCCAGTGAGTGTCTCTGTCTCTGTCCTCTCTAAGCCCACAATGTCACCCTGTGTCTTGTACCAGGCACAGGGCTGAGACCCCATGATGTGGTAATGGTGGAGGGGAAGGTCCACAGAGGAGCATCCCCCCATGAGGAGACTGATGCAGGCTGGAGCTCCCTGCCCAGGCTCCCACTCTGTCATCTCCCATGGAGGTAATGGCCAGGGAGAGATGCAAGGGGACACAGGTGAGGTGGGAGGAAGTGGGACTGGACTGAGGGAGAGGACAGGGCCCAGCCCTCTCCTCCTGATGTCCCCTCCACAGAGTCACCTGCTCTGCTGTCCCTGGGCCTCAGCAATGGCCCTGCCTGCATGAGTGGGGGAGACACTGTCACCTGACCTCCTGTCACCTCCGCGCACATCTCAGTGCTATGTGTGATTTTCAGGGCAGGATCAGTCTCCAGAGGAGCAGGGAGGGGGCCACTGAGGGAGCCCAGTGGCTTCCTGGGGCTCTGAAGACAGAGCACATGGTACCTGCTGCTCTGTGGTCAGAGGGCTGGAGGTGTCTGAGGTCCAGGCAGGGAGCAGGGCCCTGGAGGGCAGAGGGCAGCCTCACTAAGGTCCCTCTGCAGCGAGGCTGAGGCCCCAGCACAGCCGCTCCTGGAGAGAGAAGCACCAGGTTGACAGCACTGCTGGGCAGGGCTCCTCCTGAGTCCCCTGGGGCCTCTGTGCTCAGTGCTCACCTGAGCCTTTGGAGGGGCTAGCGCTGCTCCCCGTGCCACTGGG
Organism: Hydrochoerus hydrochaeris; assembly: GCA_004027455.1. Taxonomy (NCBI): domain Eukaryota; kingdom Metazoa; phylum Chordata; class Mammalia; order Rodentia; family Hydrochaeridae; genus Hydrochoerus; species Hydrochoerus hydrochaeris. The sequence goes on along the minus strand of PVLA01007890.1, from coordinate 4,726 downwards.
GTCCCCACCTGGCAGGGCGCCTGTATGATTCTGCTGATGCTGCTGTGCACCTGCTGTTTGCAGTTTGTTTCTGTTTTTCTCAAAATTTTAAACAGCACTGTGCAAAGTTAGATTAAATCCATGGATTTATAGTTTACAAGCATGCAGTTCTGCCTCCAATTTTCACAAATTTAGGTTATACTTATTCATCAACTCTACCTTATATAAGAGATTTCCAGGTGAGGCTAATTAATGAACTTCATGACATTTTTAACATTTTATTCATAAAGTTCTGCATATTCATAGTTAATTTTAAGAACTGTTCAACTATTTTAATAATTTGAAACTTGGATCTGTGACACTTTATATTTTGTCAGTATTAAATGTTCTTAGAAAATGTATTGATTTACGTATATTTATTTTATTTCATAGTAACTCAAAATTCTCTCTGTAGTAATTATTTTAAGCCTGTTTAAATTTGCAGGTAGACTGTACACCAATCATGAGTAGATGGAAATTCTCTTTTCTTTTCTTTCATTTTTTAATTTATTTATTTATTTATTTATTTATTTATTTATTTTGAGACAGGCTCTAACTATGTAGTTTACATTGGCCTTGAACTGACTATGTAGCTCAGGCTGGCCTGGAACTTAGGTAATCCTCCTGCCTCAGCCTCTTGAATGCTGAGATTACAGGCCTGATTTACTATGCCTAACTCTGGAATTGTTCCTTTTTTTCCATTTTTTAGGAACAGTTTATTGTTGGTCATATGTTTATCTCCTTATGGGATACTTTATTACCTTTATTGCCACTTCATGGATAATATAAGAATCTTTGAATAATATTTTTCCCCTCCCCTGCCTTTTTGTGCTATATATTTGAGTTTTATAAATAATTTGAACTACTCACCTGTCTATAGCTACATCAATATCTACATCTTTAAAAAGTTCTCGTCCTTAAAATCTTGCTTTGTGATGACTCTTTATTTACTCTTTCCAATGCTCCTCAGCTCTTTTTAGAAATTTCAGCTTCTATTTGGTCTTATTTTTCTTTACCTAAAAGGCTTTCTTGGGTATTTCTCGCTTTGCTTGAAATGTTCTTTCCCTGTAGAGCTAGTTCCCTCCCTCCTGTGTCTTTGCTCAAATGTCACCATCCACATGATATCCTTTAGCCACATATTAATATTGTGATGTCCTGCTACTGTAGCACTCTCCATGACCCTCCCTGCTTTATTTTTCTTACATTACATTATATAAGCTGACCTGCCTATCTTCCTAATTTTTTTTATTTAAAGAGGAAAAAAAGCAAAACAGAAAAGGGAGTAGAAACAATACAGAATTTCAGAAAAAAAATAAGCAGTAAGAAATCACTAGTTGATAAATTACATGCTGTCTTCTTAGACATAGTTGTTAAAGTTACAAAATTAAAGCATACAAAGTGTATATTCAAACAGTGAGACTGCAAAGAAGTTCAATGATCCAGTAAAAACTTAGCAATATGGTTATCAACCCTACACACTCAAACATACAGGCAGCCATATCCTCTAGAGCACTTTCTTTTCTTCTTTTTACTTTTTAAGTCCATTATCTGTTTAGTTATATCCTGTTTCAGGTTGCTTATTACCTTACTGATTTGTTTTGTTGTTGTTATATACTTTTTAATCACCTTATATAATTCTGTTGCCTTGTTTTTCAGTTTCTCCTCATCCATGATCCATGGATCAGCTTTGGTGGAGTTGGGAGATTTTTGGAGGTATTTTGTTACTTTCTTATCTACTTTTTTTTTTTGAAGGTAGCAAAATACAGCAGAACAAGACAGAACAAACCCATGCAACCACACTGAAGTAAAACTACCACAGAACCTCACAGAAGGTCACCAGGACAGGAGTAATGGGCACAATAGTACAGCTCAATCTGTTCACATTAGCTGTCCTTTCAATCAGCTAGAGGAACATGGAAGGAAATATCGAACTTACAAAAACAGAATATTGAATAAAGCAGTACCATTAATCAAAACTGAGCAAAACAGTGATAAAAATATTTGCCTTCAAAGAGATGGTAGAAGGAAATCCCCCTTACTTGCCACACTGGAAGTAAGGTGGGGGGCAGATATGGATCGATGTGTGATTCTTAGCCCGAGCACCAGCAGGCTCCCAGCTGCATACCAGGGCGGCGAGTAGGCCACCTGTTCTCCCAGCGCCCAAAGTTCCAACATGACTCAGAGCTCAGGAATCACTGATCTGGAATTGTTCTTATTTCTAAGTTAGAGACCACTTTTTCTGCCTCACACACACATGTATAGTTACCCATACTTCTGCTGTCCCCTAACCATGTGTACACACAGTGATTCATATGCAGACTGTGTGTGTCTGCATCTGCAGATGTTCACACCTCCAGGCTTTCATCCGTATTCCCAGCACTGCTCAACCGGAACAGTGTAATCTGTTCATTGCTGGTCACTCAGCATAGATTTATACTGCCAGGAGGTGGAAATTCATTTCTTATAAAGCTCAGCAGGGCCTGGGAGAAGATGCTCCTCCTGTACTTGGAGTTGCAGACCACAGAACCCCTGGTGATGTTCTATGCCCAGCCCCACGCTCACACTCACGTGTAAAGACTCTGGCCCTGACGTTTCTTTTGGTGCCAGGTGCGCCCTGTCTTCTCCCCTGTCTCAAGGTGGGTGTCCTGACTGCCAGGTCCCTTTAAGGCTGTGCACCACCCTGCCCTTCCTGCTCCGAAAGGAGGCCCCGTATTGTTCAGGAATGGGCTTCATGTGAGACACCCACACCACCAGAGCTCCTTCCCAACTCCTGCCAAGCACTCAGTTCAGGTCGCACTGCGCTACTCCAGAGCCTGCGCCTTGTGCTTGTCTGAAAATGAGCGCCTGCTGATTACCCTCTCCCTGTGTGCCCTGCTCCAGGCCCCAGGAAACCCCGTCCCTGCTTTGGCTCTATGAGTTTACCATTTTGATTCCTTGCACATGGAGTCAGCCAGGTTTGCTCTGAGAGTCACGTTTCCACCCATAACCATGGGGTGCAGCTCTCTCTTCTACACACTTACCCCATTTCCTTTAGATTCACACCCACAAAGGGGATCGCTGGATCCTGTGTTAGCTGTAGTTTTAATTATCGGAGGCGTCTCCCTTCCCTATGCCAATGGCACCCTTTGCATTCCCAGCTGCCGTGGGAGAGGGACCCAGCTTCCCCACCCCACAGTGAGAGATGGGAGGAGGGCTCAGTCAGGTTAGGAGCAGACTGTGTGTGTATGAAGACGCTTCACCCCAGAGCCTTCTAACCTATTACCTATAGGAGGTGCTTTGAGTGTCTTTACCTTCTGCTGGGACTTCAAGAAAGACCACAGCTCTCACCCTCTCAGGAGCACTTTGTGGTTCCCATTTTAAGTATGAGGAACTGTGGGCTTTTCTTGTTGCAAAGCCCTGCCTGAGGCCACGACTCCCTGGACTTAGATTCTCTCCTGGGCAGCCACCATCTGTCCTGTCCTGCAGATTTACTCAGAGCTCCTTTCCCAAGTGGTGCTGCCCTTTGTGCCATCAGGGAGAGAGGGAAAGGAGAGGAGAGGCCACACTCCCTCCCTCAGGGAGGCTGTTGAGGGGGATCCATCACCATGTCCAGGCCCTGCCTGCCCAGAGCTCTCAGTTCCAGGCCATGGCCCTGCGGCCCACCTCCCTCATCACCCTCGGTGAGTCTGGGACAATGGGGAGGGTTGGAGGGACTGGAGAAGTGATGGGGGGGAGGGATCCTGTTCCCTGCTCAGCCTGACCCCAGCCTGGAGGTTGTGGGGTTCTGAAGGAGACCTTGGGCTCCCACCGACCTCAGGGGTAGCACAGGACCTGCTCCTAGAACAGGCCCTGGCTGTGAAGCCAGGCCAGCTTCAGGAAGGTCTGGGGAGCACTGGGGAGTCTGGGGGTCTTCCAGAGCAAGGGGGGTTAGGGTCTGAGGTCCCTGTGGGCTGGGCTTGTTTGGTGGAGGCTGTGGGAGGCTGAGTCCTGGGCTCTGACAAGCCCTTGAAGACCCTGGGCAGTGGGCATTTTCTAACTGGGCTTCTCTTCCAGTGCTCTGCCTGGACCAGAGGATCCTCACAGAGCAGGGTGAGCCATGTGAACCCCGATTAACTGGAGGGAGCTGGCTTCTGGAGGCTAGGGCAAATCCTACATGGTCCCCAGTCATGACATCCAAAATGTGTAGCCTGCTTTGGAGGCGAACCTTAACTCACCATGGAGTGGAGGCTGGCTGCAGCTTCCAGGGTGCTGGGATTGTAGGTTTTGCCATTGCTACACACTGCTCGCTCCTTTTTTCAGTCTGTTATTTTCTTGTTTTGAAAAGAGAAATAATAATCACTTATATCTATGCTTTAGCAAATGTTTTATATAATGTTCGTGTTATGGGAGAATTAAATTAGGCTCATTAACACCTCAGTCCCCATATGCCTGTCTTGTGTGCTGAGGACATTTATTACCTACCCTCTTAGCCATTTCAAAAGATGCTTCCCAGGTCTAACCGCGCCTTTGTGCCTCTCCATCAGCCTCACTCTCTTCCATCCACCGGCCTCCCCTGGCCTCTGGGAACCACAGATCTATTCTTGGCTCCTCTGAATCCACAAGAAGCAATGAGATCCTGTGGCACTGGCCCTGTGCTGGCTCAGTGCACTGGGATGGATGCCCTGTGTGTCCACCCAGTGTCCACCACACTCTCTTGGTCCACTCGTCCTGAAATGGACCCTTTAGTTGA
>PVLA01007889.1:0-97538 GCA_004027455.1 Hydrochoerus hydrochaeris | reverse complement strand
CACGTGTTCATAATATGCTGCTGTTCAGTCCTGGGGGTCCTGGGCGCCCCTCCTGGCTCGTGTCTGGATATGTATGTTGGGAATGAGGACAGTGTGATTCTGCTTTTGGCAGAGAAAACTGTGGCCCACAGGCATGGGATGAGCTCCACAACTTCCGGTTTGGCTTCCCACATGGTGTGTTGCTCAGAAATGAATGGAATGGGGCCTCAGTGGTAGAGCCCTAGCCTAGCATGGAAAGGCCTTGGTTCAATCCTCAGCTCCACAAAAACAAAAACAACACACAAAAAACCTCCCTGGAACAAACAAGCCAATGGCAGATGGATGGGACCTGGCACAGCAGGAGTCAGGCTGTGATGCCAGGTGGGTCACAGCCGCTTCCTTGGCGCTGTCCATCTGTGACGCCCAGGGCTGTGGAGGAGGGAGGGAGGCAGCACCCAGGGCGCCAACTTCTCTCCCCGGTGCCCCAGTCAGGGAAGCTCCTGTCCAGGCTGTGGCTACCTAGAGCCCATCGGTCCTCACAGGCACTGGCACCGCCTCGTTCCCAACTGGGGAGCAGCAGCCCCCAGACCACAGCTGGCTCAGTGCCCTCCAGAGGGCTGTGCGCTCCATGGCTCAGTGAGGCTGCGGCCCACACCAAGCCCATCATCCATGAAGCCCTCCCCACAGAGCGGCTCAGAACTGGGGGCAGGAGAGGCAGCACCCTCCAGACAGCTCCAGCTGGGTCCTGGTTGTAGGCTCCTGGGAGGCCTGGGAGGGCCTGAGGCACTCAACCGACCAAAATGCACACAATAGAAGCGGATTCCTTCTCCCTCTGCCCGCCCCCAGCCCCCCAGTAGATTGCAGCGCATCTCTCAGGGCCCTTTGTGAGGCCCCTTCAGCCCATATAAACTGCAGTTCCTCCCCATCTCAGGGGTGTGTGTGGGGTGGGGGGGCTGAAAATAGCTCATGAAAGCAGAGACCTTCTGATAGGAAAGCTCATTCAGAAGAGGGTAGCAGGGTTTGGTGCCTGGTTCAAGGCCTGCCTCGCTGTCAGATAGCCATGGGCCTTGGACCTTGGTGCCTCAGTTTACCATCTGCAAAGTACAATCCTTGTCCTGGGAGTTGTTAAGTGCAGAGAAACACATCAAGGGGGCTCTGGAGCCCTAGGCCTTATCTACTGGCCCTGTGCATGCTCGTGGCTCACCGTCTGGAGGGGAGACAATCCGTCCACAGTTCCGGTTGGGACCCGTCGGAGATGTGGTTGTAATGCAGAGAAGAGTGGGAAGCTGAGGCCCCAGAGGAGCTGGTGCTGCAGAGGGTGCCCAGGGGCAGCGGTTCTGGGGACCCACAGGATTGTGCACATCTGGGGCAGTGGATGTGGCAAGGCGTGGCTGAGGGGCCTGGAGAGCTAAGGGGCAGGTGTTTGGGCCTGAGCAGTGCCTGAGGGTGGTGGCCAGGGCAGGTGTGCACAGAAGACCCTGGCTACAGGTATAGAATGACCTTGGGAGGCGCAAGGGGACTGAGACCTGCAAGATGGGTGGAGTGACAGCATGCAGGACCTGGAGGGGCTGGGTGGGTCCTTGGAGGCCTCCAGGCTCATGTGCCTGCCTGTGCACCCTCCCTGGCCAGGTGCATCTGATGAAGCCAGATGCAGTCCCCAAGGCATGCTGTGCACCTACCAAGCTGAGTGCCACCTCTGTGCTCTACTATGACAGCAGCAACAACGTCATCCTGCGGAAGCACCGCAACATGGTGGTCAAGGCCTGTGGCTGCCACTGAGGACCACCCTCCCGCTCTGCTGCAGCTGTCCCTCCCTGCCCAGGACCGTCTGCAGAGGCAGGAAACCCTCAATCCTGAAATGCTGTCACGGTTCAGACATTAGTGGGGTCCTCACCTCCTCCTGTCCACTTCCTGCCAGGCTTTGTCCATTTCAGGCCCCTCTTTCCCCACCCACCATGGGGTTAGGGCTGACTGTCCCTCGACAACCCATGGCCAAATGCATCCAGCAGGTCACAGCTGTGTGAATGCACTGTCTGGGGTCCCCACCAGAGTCCTGTCTCAAGCCCTCCTGTGCCTTCCCTGGTCCAGAATGTAGCCAAACCTGGCAGGTCTGAGAGCTGCTAGAGCCTAAGTCAAGCTGGATGACTTGGGCCCGATGCCATTCCCCACAGGGTTTGAGTGTGGCCGGAAGGGCTCTGCCCCTTCCCACACGCACCTCCTGGACACTTCCAGGACAGAGCGAGACCTACACATGGCCTCATTACAGTGTGTTTTTAAGATTCTCTAGCTTGGCCCAGGGGAAGCAGGCTGGGCCCGGGTCTGAAGGGGAAGCCTGGAAGGACACCTGGCAGCACGTGTCTTCCTCTGCTTTGTGCTTCTACCTGGGGAAGGGTGTGACCCACGGAAAAGCAAAGAACCTTGGCATCTTCACTGAGTGACCCACTTGGGGCAAGAGTGTGACTCATTGAGACAGAGTTATCTCTGGGCAAAAGCAAGGACAGTGGCCACAGTGGGGGTCCAGGCTGAAACAGAGCCGGTGCCACCCACTGCCTCCCTTTGCCCATTGCTAACATCAGTGATATACCTGGGGCTTCTTCTTCACACCTGGACAAGGCGTCCACACTCTCAGCACAGGCTGCAGATGGCCACCACCAGGGGAGGGGTGATCTCCCGGGCATGGTGATCAGGCAGCCCCTGGCCAGGTGCAGGCCCCAGATGAGAAACATGTTCCCTTGCATCTGGAATCAAGGACAGGCTGGTCACCAGAGCCTGTATCACCCTGGGTGTCCAGCAGCTCTGTCCTATTTGTTGCATCTGTGAGTCAAAGAAAAGGCCCCTGTCCCAGGGGAGTCACAGAGAATAAATAATTGTCTGGGTTGGGGGGAGGCAGGGATTTAGCTCAGTGGCTTAAGTGCCTGCCTGGCAAGCACAAAGTCATGAGTTCAATCCCCGGTACCAAAAATAAAATATAAAATAATAATAATAATAATAATAATAATTGGCTGGGTTGGGTGAGGAGCTTTGTCTCAGCCTCTCTTCTGTTCCTGGAAACCACTGTTCTTTAAGCAGCTGCTGGGACTTGAAGTGTTTATTTGATTTTGGACTGGCTCAGCCTGTAATTTACCTGCTGAACAGACAGACTTCAGCTGCCTGAACTGTGTCATTAAGAGCAGGTCCTGGGCCCGCCCGTGTCCACACCCAGCCTCAGTGGACCCACCCATGAGCTCCTGGTATACACGTTTCTGGGGTTCAGGCTCTAGAACAGGCTCTGTTCCCTGTGGATGGGTCTTGGGGAGGGGAGATGTGGCAGCAGGGGACAGGCTGGGGCCACGCTGTGGGACAGCAGCCCCTCCATTGGGACCAGGCAGGACCTCCACATGGCAGTGCAGGGAGAGACACACTCTCACGTATGCAAAGGTGGGCCTGGATGCCTGGAAGATAGAGGCCTGGGGCTTCAGAGCTTCAAGGATTGTTAGGGATTAGACAAGACGCGAGCCTGAATGTCAAGAGACTGACTTAGTGTTTGAACAAGTCCCCTTTCTTCTCCAAACTTCAGTCTCCCATCTGTGACATGAGGCCACAGGGTTTATAGCTGGCTTCCTGTTACTGTAACAGAATAGCTGAGACAATCAGGGCTGCGTAGCATGCCTAAGGCTCTTGGTTTAATCCCCATTACCACACACACCCACCCCCACACACACACACAAAATCAACCAAATCAAACCTTAAGATAATCACTATTCAATAATAAATCAGTAATTTCAATAATGAAAGGTTTGTTTTATTTACCTTTTCTGAGGGTTCAGTCCATGGTTGGTTGGCTTATTGCTTTGGGGGCCTTGTTGAGGTGGTGGGGAGTACAAGGCTGAGCGAGGCTATTCACCTCTTGGCTGGGAAGCTAGAGAGACAGACTTGGGTCCTGTTGTCTCCTTCCAGTCATGTCCCCTGGTGACCTCGTGCTAGACCTCACCTCAAAGTTTCTACTGCCTCCTAATAGTGCCAAGCTGCTTCAGCACACGGCCCTTTGGGGGACATTCCACTCCAAACTGGCAGGACCCTTTCGCTCCAGAGGCCTTTCTGGCATCCAGACCCTCTCCTGCCCAATACCTCAGCATGGGCTTTGGGAACTTGTTCAACAGCTCCCTCCTCCCAAAGTCAGACAGCAAAAGATTTGGAAGCCATGAGACAAATGCCAGCGTTTGGTCTCTTCAGTGCCCAGCAAATAACCTGGCATGCTCTGGGGGCACCAGGAAAGTTTGTGGCATGAATGCTTTGACCTCTGTCCTGCCTGCTGGGAAGTGTGCAAAGCAGGCACGTAAGGACTGGGGTGTGACTCCTTTATCCTGCAGCATGGCCCAAGTGCAGTGGCCATGACCCTCCCGCTGGCCACAGGTGTAGGTGGCCACCAGATAGCATCCAGCTGACAAGGTCTTGGAGAAGGGAAGTGGTCGTAGACATGACCTCTGAAGTGTCAGGGTTGTTACCAAGGCTGTTTGGTTCTTTGGTTGTGTCTGGCTGCCCTGGTTACAATGATGATTGCACATGACAAGATAAACTAAGGGTGGTCATCCCAGCACCCCAAGAGCAGTAAATAAACATTGTGGGGAGGTGCAATGTGAAGGCAGGGCTGAGTCTGGGACCACCAGGTGTGGGGCAGACCCCACGGACATCTTTGCCATGGCAGCGTGGCACCAGCTGAGCCCGCAAAGCCCTACTTTTTGTCTTTATACAGGGCTGTGGAGAACATGCTTTAGAGACCTTCCCTATGATTTTTCAGGAAAGGCAGCTGTGGACAGGAGAGTCTGACCCCTGCTTTTGCCTCATAGAAGGGGTGCTGGCCCCTGCCCTGCCCTTGTGAGGCCTCCTGCAGGTCAGATGAACCCACAGAGCACTTAGCGCCCTCTGTGCCTGCCTGCAGAAGTATGAGGAATAATCCTCTCTTCTGGGACTTGTGGTTTGAGCCGCCTGGTTCCTAGGGACACCCTTCCCCCCAGGATGAACCCTGGGCCGCTGCTTGCCTCCTCCCCTCCAGCCTGCTAGGCCTCTCCTCAAACTCCACTCCCTCGGGATGAGGTGCGTCCTTGCCTGGGGATGGAGGTGGTCCGTGCTGCTGGCACTGTGTCCTCTGCTGAGAAAGCAGCAGATGTGTCCCTCAGGTGTGGTCCTTCCCTGCCAGTGACAAAAGTGCCCACTGTCTCTGCTCAGCAAGCTGGGGTGGGTCTCCTTCAGAGAGTTCTTTCAGGAAAGTCATGAGCAGGTATTTGAGCTTTTCCTCCCTTCCCATCCACTTTTTAAAACCATTTTTCTTCACAAGAAACATTACATCTGTGCTTAGGGAAGTTTTCAGGGAAAAAAAAACATTATGGCACCCAGGACCCTAACTCATGGGTAACAGGTATTAACCCTCCAGCCTCCTTCTTGGTGCTCACACATCTGTCTGGACACAGTATCTGGTTATCTTACACAGTTAGGGTCATACTCTAGGACTGCTTGGGATCTGACTATACAGTTTGATATATATTGAAGTTTTCTACTATTAAATAGTCTTTTAAAGTACAGATTTTAGTTTTTCCTCAAGTAACAGGTCCTGCAGCAGGTGACAGGCAGCCCGGGTCAGGTGACATGGTCACAAGGGGGCTGCTAGCCCAGGGTCCCTGGGCCAGGAGCTCTTTCTCTTCCTTTGTGCAGCACCTGGCACAAGCAGGGCAGGACGGTGTCGCAGGAGCTGGGTGGCAGAGAGGTGGCAGATGTCTCACCTCTGAGGCCCGGGTGACCTCAGAGTACCTAGTAACTTCTGGGGAAGCCATCAATGGTCCCACTGCTTCCCTAGCCAAATCTCAGTAACGTGGTCCTCCCTGTACCCCACCCCGATTTCAGCCCTTTTTCCACAGGACTGTGTGAACAGTTCTTCCTTCCAGGGCCGCAAGCCAGTTGGCTCCATGTCTCCAAATGTCACCTGGGAGTCAGCCATGTAGATACTTCACATCACCATCTTCTCCTGCGCCAACATCTCAACAGCCCTGAGAAGCTGGCATTGCCCTGGCCTCGCTGCTGCCACCCTGAGCGCCGTGACTGCTCAGCAGTGAGAGGGACGCCTGTGTTACAGCTCAAGGCTCCTCCCCGGATCCCAGCCAAGGGAGCCAGCCCAGGCCCACTGAGGCCAGAAGCCCCACTTGCAGACAAAGAGCCAGGCTCCAGGGTGCACCAGAGGCCAGGCTGGCCTGGGGTCACTGGCACTGGGGACAGCAGGCTTCTCCCCTCTCCCAGGTTTATTCCCATCTCAACTCAAAATGAGAAGCGGCCCCACCTAGCAGATCCCTGCCCCAGGAGCTCCTGGGAAGGGGCTGAGGGCAGGCAGCACCCCTGGCGTGGGTTTCTGGTGAGTGGCAGGGCTTGGTCTCAGCCTGTAAGAGATATGGTGAGGTAGCCAGGCTGGGCCAGAGGTGTAGGGTACCAGCCTGCCAGCTTGCCACAGGCTGTGAGACAAGGGACCAGACTATGACTCCAGCCGGGCAGCTGGAGACCCTGGTTTCTTTTATTTTTTTCATTTTAAAGAGAATTAAACAAAACAAAACAACAAAAATGAAACAAAACAAAACAAGGGGAATGATATTGGATTTTGAGAACAAGACAGTAGGAAATCAACTACTTTTTCTTAAATATTTCATAACAATTATTTCAGAAAGGATCTGATAATGCACATTATTTTCCTTTAAATAAATGCTCAGGCCAACCAGACACAGGATGAAAAGTAAGCACTAAGTTGTCTCTCTACTTCAGTTGCTATCATTTCAGAAATGTCAGATGTGTGACTTCTAATTTCTTTTGCATCTGTGTCTTCTGGGCTTGTCCTGGGTGGGCTGCAGGTCAGAGACTGCACCTTGCTTCTTCACCCTCTGATCTGAGGTTCCCAGGGTGGCAGAGAGGCGCAGGGCAGCTGCTCATCAATGTTCCCCTAAAGGCAGCAGGACTGTGGGGGTGTGGCCTCCTCTCCTCTGGGCCCAAGGCAGCGGGAGGGGGAGGAGGGCAGGAGGGAGCCTCACTGGAAGGCGCAGCCTCCTCTGGCTGTGGTGGCAGCCTCACTAGGTGGGGAAGGCATTTCTTTCTAATGACTTGACCATTACATTTCTAAAGTTCTGAAATGGTCAATAGGCCATTGAAAGATACCAGTTAAGGCTCCTGCTTGAAACCAACAGTTTCAGAAAACTGCCAGCCTTGATTCAGGGCCATTCTGGCTTGATTCTTATGTCTCCCCAGCACCAAGCACTGTGCCTGGCAAAGAACAGGTCCTGACATTCTGTGGGAATCTGGTTCTGACTATGACTCAGTAGGTGAGTGGGACCGATTACCAGAACCTGCCAGACATGTGACTGGCTGTGAGAGAGCAGAAGGGAGCCAAGCTAACCCAGCAGGAGAGAAGACAGGCAGTCTGTACAGCTGTCACCTCTGTGCCCTGTGCCAGGCCTGTATGAGGGTCTCCCCAAGGGCTTGGCCTCAGGACAGCTGAAGGGAAGATGCTGACTCCTGCCCATCTCCATACACACCTGGGGCCGGGCAGGAGGCAGCAGGACGAGAGCCAGGATGGATTTTGACAAAGTGTCCAGGAGCCCCAGGTGGGCCAGGGCAGATCTGGGAAAGCCCGTGGACACACTCAGCTGCCCGTGGTGGGGAGGGCAGTCCTGTGCTGGTTCCCGGGCAGGCTGCACCTGGCAGGAGCCCAGAGCAGTCCAGGCTGTGCTGCGGAGAAGCTGCTCCAAGCTGGCCCCGAGGAGGAGCTAGGACACAGTGCTGCCCGCTTCACACAGGGCACCCTCAGTGTCTGCTGAGCGGGCAGCTCCTTCCTGGACACACGGGACGAGAGCAGAGGGAGCGAGTGGCGCAGCCTCACATGTACTCCCCACAGTCGGCGATGATCACCTTCTGCTTTGGTTGCCCGTCCTTGCTGCCCTGGGCCTTTGTGGGAGGAACAGAAGAGGAGGCCGAGTCAGGGGTGTGTGTGTGGAGGGGAAACCCTCCTGCCCGGGCCCATCTTCCCACAGGGCTGGGGTCCAGGGGCCCGGGAAGGGAGGCCTGTTCCCCGCCACCTACCTCAATCTGCCGCAAGACATCCAGGCCTTCGGTGACCTCCCCAAACACCACGTGCTTGCCATCCAGCCAGTCCGTCTTGTCACAGGTCAGGAAGAACTGGGAGCCGTTGGTGTTTGGGCCAGAGTTGGCCATGGAGAGGAGGCCTGGGAGACAAGGACCTGTCAGCTCCCTCCACCCCGTCCCCAGCCCTCCAGGCAGGCGTGAGACAGCCTGTGTGCACACCGCCTTCTGCTGCAGCCTCACCCGGGGCACAGACCTGTGGGTGCACCCGCCTTGTCTTTCCTTCAGTTGATGAGGTTGAAATGGGATGAATAAGGTTGTTTTGGTCATTTCGTATTCATCTGCCCTTCATTCACTAATTCATTCATTCAGCAAACACTTATTGTCTGCCTCGTAATGAGATCCCTGTTGAGCCCAGGGGATGCTGGCTCCAGTCCTGCTGGAACGCACAATCTGGTGGAAAAGAATCACTCAGAAGATAAATGAGACTTGATCCAACATGGCTGACCAGAGGCGGCAGTGCACTGGACATGTTCAGTGAAGATTTCCTGAAAATAAAGGTATTCGGAAGTGGGGGAGGCCATGACATCCTGGAACAGAAAATTAATAGGAAATTTGATATGTGTAGATTGCACCAAATATTTGGACAGTCAAAAAGGGGAAGCAGTGCTGGTGAGGCTAGTCTACTGCCCCCACCCCTTGCTCTGAGGAGCAGCTGACATATGACAGTGTTGCCAATAGTCTGAGGACCCTGGCTAGCGCTGCAGAGCCCACTCCTGGGTCAGACCCTGCCGAGCCAGCCTCTCCCTCCGCCGCCACCTCCCAACATTGGGGAAAGCATTCCCACACTCATGGCAAACAAGGATCCCACCCCGCCCTGCGGCCACCACTACCACCCCCACTGAACCCACCCTGCATCCCCACATGGCTGCCTGCAAAGGGACCAGGACTCAGACAAGCAGGGAGCCATGTGGATGCCAGGGCTCCGCAGCACAGCAGTCACAAGGAATTTGCATGCATGTCCTCTCATCAGAGTGCTGCGTCCAGGTCCCTGCCTTTTTTGTTTGTTTGTTTGTTTGTTTAACTTTTTTGCTTTGATTTTCTCTTTCTCATCTCCCTATTCCTTTCTTGAACTCTAGCATCTATCTGTAGTGACACTATTTGCTTAACCTTCTACCCTATTTTCTTTTTGTTCTTCCTGATCTTACCTCGCCCCCCTCCTCCCTTGCCCCTTTTCCTCCTTTGAGGTCACAAACAAATCAATAGGTTCTGACAACCTCCAGCAAATTATACCTCCCTCTTCCTACATCCCACCCCAGCCCCTACAAATATCTTCTTAAAACCCTCAGCCTTAACCCTTCACTCCAGCTATAAAGGACCCATAACAGGATAGGATCCCCAGCGTAACGTTTTTTACTTATTATTTCTCCTATCTGTCTCTCCTCCTCTTACATACCTGTCCCTCTATCTCTTTCCTTCTCTCCTTCCACACTGCAGACTAACTGCTAATCACAAGCAGAACAGGCTATAAAGGTAACTGATAACAGGTAAAAGTGTAAGTGCAAAGTGAAACTCATATAAGTAATGATGCATGATCAGATCTGATGGCGCTGTTATAACCGATAGTAATTCTCTCCTCACAATGCAGTGACGGGGGCCAATATTTACAATATCTAGATATTTACAATATCTCTAGGCAAATAAAGTCACAAACATATTGCTGAAGGGAAACATTCTTCATAGTCTCTCCTCACTCTACTTAACCTCAATCTTCAGCATGTGCTCATGCAAAGACACACACACAGAATTGTGTGTGTGTGTGTGTGTACACGCATATACACAGAGACACAAGAATCAAGGCAACAAAAGGCCCTCAAGGCCTCCCAACTCTCCCAAGGGCAGATACAGAGGGAACCAATGGAGAAGAAAGCAAAGACCAGGTAGTGGAGCTTTACAAATCGATTAAAGAAGATATGAAGAAACATGGCAAGCTCAAAGGATGTGACCTAAAAGCTCATGGAATTGTTATACAAAATGACCAATGTCGATATGGGAGAAACAAATAAAAAACTGGGAGAGCTGACAAAAATAGCTAAAAACATGAATGACAAGTTTACCAAAGACACAAACTCTAGGAAAAGTATCAGATAGAAGTACCAGATCTAAAAAATTGAATAGAATTCATAAATTGCCGAAATGACCAATGTGAAGACAAAGTTTCTGAAACTGAGGAGGAAAATGGTAAATTATGATGAGTAACTCAGAGAAGGCATTAAAACAGAGAACATGAAGATTCATCCAACAGCTACTAGATAACACTAAGAAGATCAGACTAAAGCTAATTGGAGTTAGAGAAAAACTAGAAGAATGCGCACATGGAATAAAAAATTTGCTCATCAAAATCATAGAAGACTTCTCAAGTGTAAGGAAAGAGTTCAGTGTATAAGTAAGTTAGACTTACAGTACATCATTCAACTATGACAAAAAAAAAAAAGCTCCCGTGACACATTTTAGTCCAAACTCCAGATGCCCAACAACAACAATAACAAAGAATTGGTATGTGCAAACATACACGCACAGGATACTGGAGCATCTATCTTCATAAAACAAACACTGCTGGTTGTAAACGATCAAATAAACACCAACACAGCAAGTTGGTGACCTCAATACCTCACTTTCACAAAAAGAGAGATCAACTAAATAAAAAAAGCAGTAAAGAACTATCAGAGCTGAGCCACACCTTTGAACATCTCTGGCCATTAGAAAAATGCAAATTAAAAAAACACTGATATTTCACCATGGCATGGTGGTGGACCACTGTAATCTTAGCACTTAGGTGACTGAAGCAGGAAGATTGCTGTGAGTTTGAGGCCCGCCTGGCTTACAACGTGAGTTCAAGGCCAGCCTGAACTGCATGGTGAAACCCTGTCTCAAAAAACACTGGAGATTTGTATCAGTGGCATAAGCACCTGCCTGGCAAGCATAAGGTCATAAATTCAATCCCCGGTACAAAAAAAAAAGACAAAAACAAAACAAAACCCCTAAGATTTCATCTTAAACCAGAAAGAATGGCAATCATCAAGAAATAAAAAAATGTGCTAACAAATTTTAAAAAGAATCAAATAATAGTTGGGCAAGGTGGTACATGCTTGTAAACCCAGTATTGGGGAAGGTGAGGCAGGAGGATCATTGTAAGCTTATGGCCAGCCTGGGCTATATGGTGAGTTCAGGGCAACCTGAATTGCCTAATGAGACAGTGTCTCAAAAAAAACAAAATAAGAAAGAGAGAGAAGCAAACAAGCAAATAATAACAAATCCTCATATGGCTGTGGTAGAAAAGGAGCCCTTGTACATTGTTTGTGGGAATATAAAGTAGTACAACCATTATGAAAATCAGTATGGACACTTCTCAAAGTCTAAAAATAAAAATTCCATTTGACCTAGCTCTTCCCCTTCTAGGTATAGTCCCAAGAACTAGAGACATGATGTTACAGTAATACAGGCATATTTATGTTTATAGCAGCACAATTCACAAAAGCTAAATCCTGGAAGCACCCTTCAACAGACAAATGGATAAAGAAAACACGCTATCTACACACAATGGAATGCTATTCAGTCATGAAAGAGAATTCAAGACATTGGTAGGAAAAGGGATGTACCTGGGAAGCACAATGTTAAGTGGAACAAATCAGACACACAACTTACATACTGTATAGTTTCTCTCATTTGAGTAATGCAAAATTCAAATAAAGAGCAAAACAAAAGATGATAAAAGAAATCAGAGAGATAGATCTTTTGGAAATAGGAAGAAGTCCAAGAGACTAAGGGTAGAGGAGGGAAGAGGTGAAGGGACATGAATATATTTAAGAAGCACAATGTACAAGTACTGAAAATAAAATTATATGTCACAAACAAGAACTAAAATATTATCAACAACAATAATGAAAATGGAGAAAGGGGATCTTGAGACGGAGGGAGGAGGTAGATAGGGACAGGAGGAGAAATAAAAAGAATCAAGTACAGGTACCTTCTCCCAAACATGAACATGAAGTTCATGTATTGCAAATATGTACTAATAAAGCAAAATAAATAATTATGCAACATAAAATAGTAAAGGTAGATTTGTCTCAGGAATGCAAGGTTGGCTTGACATCTAAAACTCAATTAATATAATGTGCCAGAGCAATAGAATAAAGGATAAAATGGCATGACCCTCTCAGTAAAGGCAGAAAAAAAATTTGACAAAATTCAACACCCCTTAATGATTAAAATCAGTTAAGGGGCCAGGGATGTAGCTCAGTGGCACAGCGCCTGCCTGGCAAGCACAATCATTCCTGTTAAAATCAATTAATTAATCAATCAAAACAAAAAACTCAATAAACTAGAAATATAAAGTGAACTTCCTTGATATGATAAAGAGCACATACGAAAAGCCAGATGGCAGAAGACTGGAGGTTTTCCCTCTAAAATCAAGAGTAAGACAATGATGTCTCCCTTACTACTTCTATTCAGTATTGCTTTGGAGTTTCTATCTTATAGAGAGAGAATCCTAAAGAATCCACTAAAACTGTTTAAAATAATGAACAAGTTCAGTAGGGTTGCAAGACATGAGGTCAGTACACAAAAACAAATTATATTTGTATACATTAGGAATAAACAGCATGAAAATAAAATCAAGGAAACAATCCCATTTAAGGTAACATCAAGAAGATTAAAACACCTAGGAGTAAGCTGAAAAAAGTATAAAGCTCATACTCTGAAATCCACAAACATCCTTGAAAGAAATTAAAGATCTAAACAAATAGCCATCCTATGTGCATGCATTAGAAGACTTAATGCTGTCAAGATAGGGACATTCCCAAGCTGACTTACAGATTTAGTGCAATCCTTATCAAAATCTCAGCTCACTTCTTTTTGCAAAAATTGACAAGCTTATCCCAAAGCTAAATGGCAATGTGAGAGAATCAGAATAAGGAAACAATCTTAAAATGAAAAACAAAGTTTGAAGTCTAGCATTTCTTGAATTCAAGACTTACTACAAACAAAGCTACAGGATTCAAGTCAGTGCAATAATGGCCTAAGAATGGATATGAATGAATTTGTAGTCCAGAAATAAACCCTCACAGTGATGGTCACTTGATATTCACCAAGGATGCCAAGACAAATGAACGGAAGAATGGTGTTTTGTTGTTATTGTTTTGGTTTTCAATTTTTTTTTGTTGTTGTTCTTATGCAAGGTCCTAGCAGGTGGTCTCGGCTGGCCTTGCGCCTCGGCCTCCCAGGTAGTGCAGTTATAGGCCTGTGCCCACGGCGGGTGAAGTAACGCCTTTCAATTGCTACAGCTGAATATCCACAAGCAAAGGAGGGACCCAATTTATTGTTATTTTTTAAATTTTGAGACGGGGTCTCTTTGAGTCCATAGGTTATCTAGGCTGGGCTTGAATTTGCCATCTGTCTGCCTCTCCGAATGCTGAGATTACAGGTGTGCACTATCATACAGGACTGGGATTTATGTTTTAAAAGGATGGTGCTGACTAGCGTGCAAAGATTGGACAATGAGAAGGCAGAAGCCTCACTAGAAGCAGGGAGAGCAGCTAGGGGACCGCAGTGGCAGAAGGGTAGGGAGCAGCTGACCCAGGAGGTGATGTGGAGGGATGATTATGCTGTATGAGTGGCAGAGGAGAGGAGTCAAGGGAAAGCCCTAAGCTTCTGATCAGCACCCAAATGGACATTGGTGTTGGTGGTGTCAAAACAGGGAAGAGGAGGAAGAGTGTGGGAAGAATAAGAGCTGTTTCAGCCCTGCGATGTGTGAGGGGCCTGCGGGACACCCAGTGAAGACCACAGGAGGGCAGCTGGACAGGAGCTCAGAAGGCAGGGAGCTGGGAGCCGCAATGTGAACAGTCAGTGTAGACCTTAGTGAAAGCCCTGGAACCGGATGCCAGTGCCTGCATCGGTGGCTCTCAGTGGGTGGCTCTCAGTGGGTGGGGTAATGCTGCCCTCTGGGGGCTGTTTGAAAACTATAGGGCAAGTTTTTGGTTATGTGTAACCGTGGGAGAGGGTGCTGTTGGTGTTAGGGACCAGGGAATCCAGATTCCCTGCAGTGTCTCACCTGATAGAGAATTCTTTTAAATCCTTTTGGCATTTCTTTTTCTCTTTTGTTTCCAGCAACTGGGATTGAACCCAAGACCTTTGCTATATCCACAGCTCTTTTTTTTCTTTTTAATTTTCAGGTAGGAACTAAGTCATCTAGGATAGGCTTGCACCTGCAATCTCCCTGTCTCACCTTCCAGAGTGGTGGAATTTCAGGCCTGTGCCACCACGCCCAGCTCACTCAGACTTTCAAATGCCCCAACAAACATTCCCATACAATTAATGAGAAAAAAAATTCTAAGGAATTACTAGCCAGGCATGGTGGCATTTGCCTATAATTCCAGCACTTAAGGAGGCTGAGGTAGGGGGATTGGTGAGAATTTGAGATCAGTTTGGGTACTGAATTCAAGGCCAGCTTGAACTACATAGTGAAATCCTGTTTCAAAAAAGGAAAATCCAAACTTGCAACAGCAAGTGACTGAGACCAGAATTGTCTGTCATAACCTAAGCTCTGCTGGACTGCAGTCATAAGGGTAGCTGGGCATGGTGGTGCACGCCTATCACCCCAGCACTCAGGAGGTTGAGGCAGGAGGATCACCATGCGTTTGAGATCATCCTGGGCTACATAGTGAGTTAAAGACCAGCCTGAGAACCTGTTTCAAACAAAAACAAAGCAAAAAAGGACAGAAAAATATACTAGTAAATAGTATTATTTTTTCCCAGAATGGTGGCCCATACCTGTAATCTTAGTACTTGGGAGGCTGAGGCAGAAAGATCACTGTGAGTTTGAGGCCAGCCTAGGCTACTGTTATGGTGGATACATTG
Source organism: Hydrochoerus hydrochaeris (assembly GCA_004027455.1). Taxonomy (NCBI): domain Eukaryota; kingdom Metazoa; phylum Chordata; class Mammalia; order Rodentia; family Hydrochaeridae; genus Hydrochoerus; species Hydrochoerus hydrochaeris. The sequence goes on along the minus strand of PVLA01007889.1, from coordinate 82,556 downwards.
TGCCAACTTGCGAAGTTTAGAAGTTTAACTCAGAGACTCAACAGGGAGCCAGGATCCTTACTTTATAAATATCTCCATCCTGTGCAAGAGGAGGGCATATAGATTTTGTGAGTGCTACACCCACCCTGGAGGGTGGGGGTGGCCTGTGTACAATATCAGGGAGGAAAAGAGACTTGCTCTTCCCTCTTTCGTTCTGGCTGCTACCTTGAAGCGTTGCCCCAGTGCCATGCCATCCTGCCTTGCAGCCAGCTGATTATGGACTGAAACTTCCAAAAACTGTAAGCTAAATCTTTCCTTCCTTAAATTTGGGTGTTGGGTATTTTGTCCCAGCAAGGAGAGAAAAGTAACCAAGACAGATACATAGTGAGTTCAAGGCCAGGGTGAACTACATACATCGTGAGACCCTATCTCAAAAAAAAAAAAAAAAAAAATTGTAGGGACTGGTGGGACCAGCAGTGATCCACTCACTATAGGGGGGACACAGTGCAAAAAACAAGTTCACATGGGCAGGTAGCCAGGCTCCCAGTTGTCTCTTCTTGAGTTCACACCCTTGTTCCCTTGGAGGTCTCACATGAGCCGCTAGCACAGGAAGAGAAATGACAGGCGAGTTGCCAGTGAGCTGGGTCAGTACATGGGGACGAGCTGCAAGTAGACGGCTACTCTATGAAAGCTCTACTCAAGGGGGTCCCAAAGGACAGAGATCAGTGGAAATCCTCTCAAAAGGTAGAGCTTAGGTGGCAGTGTTGTCGTAAAGGATGGTAGCCTCAGGAAGAGTCTAAAAAAACTCAAGGGCAGTGACATGGCCCCAGGAACCTGGAAGAAAATAGGTGGAAGACTGAGATTAGGAAGCGCATGGCTGGAACCATGGCAGTGGGTTTGTTGTCAGCAGATCTTTGCTGTCCTACCAGACAGCACCCATAGCAGAAGTATTAAGCCACTCATAAACAAGGACTCTGAGAAGACATCAGCTGGCATTGCTCATGGAACACTGCAGAGCAGCACATGGACAAAGTAACCATGGTGAGAGTTAATTGTGACTGTCAACTTGATTGGCTTGAGAGATATCTAGAGTAGTAAAGCACACTTCTAGGAGTGTCTGGGTGGGTCATAGAGGCATGGCCTTGGGGACTTTATTTGGCCTCTTCTCTGCTTCTGAGTGTTCTTCCCTGCTCTCTGCTTGGCTGATGCAGTGGAATGAAAAGCTTGCCTCCACACACCCTTGCACTATGCCATTTCTGCCTTGGAGCCAGGTAACCATGGACTGAAACCTCTGAAACCATTAGCCAAAATAAACTTTTTCTTAATTTGTATATGTCAGGTATTTGTCCCAGCAGCAGAAAGTTGCCCAGCACACACGGTGACAAGAGGGAGGAAGTATGTGAGAAGAACAACATGAGTTTCACTCACCAAGGCTGATCTGGCCACTGCTGCCATGAAATGTCTAGACCACAGCAATCAAGGCCAACACTGACACCCAGATCAACCAGCCCCTTGGTGGCAAGTTGATTACCAGGGCCCATGGAGGGGAAGTCATTCACCCTGAGAGGTATTAGTAGATATTCTGGATATGGGTTTTCTTTTACTGTCTACAGAGCCAAGTACTTACCATACCAGATGACACAGGACACTGTGCTATAGTCTTACTGTGCCATTACTGAAATGCTGGTGCTGAAATTTAAAGCTCAAGGTGATGGCATATTAAGAGGTAGGGAATTTAAAGGGTGATCAGGTCATCAGAATGCCTGTCCTTGTGAAAGGGATCAAAGACCTTAGCCCCTTTGCCCTTCCACCTTCTGCTATGTGGGACACAGCCTGCTTCCCCTTCTGGAGAAGACAGCAACAAGACACTGCCTTGGAAGTAACAGAAAAGCAAACCTGCCAGCACCTTGTTCCTGGACTTCCCAGTCTCCAGGATTATGAGAAAATACATCTCTATTCTTTATAAATCAGTGTCTTGGGTATTTTGTTAAAGCAGCACAAACTGATTAACACACAGTATAATGTCACATCAAACCAGAGCAACAGAAGTGAGGCAGTCAGCACACAAACACGGGATCCACTATTCCTACCACATGCCACATGGCTCAGATGATATGACAGACACCAAGACTTTAAAGTGCAGATGAGGTCAGTTTAGCTATGACACCCTCACGGAAACAAAGCTTTGTAAATGGGGAGGGACGGAGGGGGTGAAGGGAGGGTAGGGGAATGGAGGGAAAAAGTTGTATCATGTACAGGAAGACATTCTCTATGATGAATGTGATTATTATGTATATCTAAAATGACCTTAAAATCTAATATAATAAAAGAATGAACAATAATAAAAAAGAAGAAATGACACCCTGCGTAGACACAAATAAGATCTACCCCAAACCCGTGAGCATCACCAGATGCTATGCCCTGGGCACCTGGAACCAAGGTGTAGAGGTTAGAGTGGCCTTGCTTACATCACCCCCTTCCATCCCTGCAGTACTGGGTTTCCTGGCTGACAGATCCTGGCTCTCAGAGGGATACTTTCTCCAGTGGAGACAACCAGATCCTTTGCTCTTTGAGCTGTGACTGCTGCCTGATCACATGAAGCTCCTTGTGTGGAGAAGAGCGGGTAGGGACAGCCGCTGTCTTGGTTCCTGATCATCAAGAGGAGGCAGGTGTGCTGGTCAGAACAGCTTGGCACCCAGGGGAACTTCCCTGCCCAGTTTTGACAGGCAACCATGCACTGAGTAGGACATAATGACCAGGAGGCCACGCCGCGGGGAAAAGGTCTAGATCTCCCTCACCCCGGGTTAGCCATTGAGAAGCGCAGAGGAGACACGGAGGTGAGAAGAGCCTAGAGTGGGTAGTAAGGAGGGAGCCAAGGGTATCGGTTGTAGATCTGGGAGCAACAACAGCAGTGGGGATAATTGTTCACCCCCACTAACTTCTGCTTGTTTTCTCTAATTTCTTTCAGGAAAAGAGACTAAGTGGAGTCCTGGAGGAGCTGTTCCCAGGCGGAGTGACTTATTACGTGTGTGATGCTGTGGCACGTGACTCAGATCCCTGCAGGGCTTCTTCGGTCCCAGAGTGTTGAACACTCCAGGCTTGGGAAACGGCCTTGGCCAGAAAGAACTGGCCCATGGAGTGTACCCCACCCCTGGAACCAGCCAGAACCCAGGGCTGGCCCATGGGAGGTGGAAGGCCTGGTCCCCTTGCCCGGTTGTAGGACCAGGTGAGCCCCCACCCCACACCCCATGCCACGGAGGTTGCCCATGTGCCCTCACTGTCCGATCTTTTTCTCTTTTTATATTTACTTTTATTTATTTAGCCTTTCTGAGACAGGTCTCACTATGCAGTTCAGTCTGGCTTTGAGTTCACTTTGTAACCAAAGCTTGTCTCAAACTCACAATTCTCCTGCCTCAGCCTCCCAAATGCTAGGGTTACAGGCGTGAGTCACCACATCCAGCTCTTATTTTTAGTACTGGGATCAAACTCATGAACTCGAGCTTTCCAGGCAGGCACTGAGCTATACCCTGGCTCCTTCTCTCCTTCTCTTACAGGAGCTGTTCCCGAGCCCATTTGCAGTACATTCACTACATGTAAAGCTCCATGAGTCTGTTTCCAAAAATCTGGCCTAAAACAGCCAAAAACTTAGAAAAATCAAGCAGTAGTAACAAGACTGTATTTTCTAGAGCTATAGCAATAAAATCCAAAATAAAGTTAGAAGAAATGGGTGCTGCCTTTGGCAAGACAGAAAAATGGTAATGTTTGAGGTAGGGGAAAAGAATTTTTTTTTTTTTTTGAGACACTGTCTCTGTGTTATTACTTTTTTCTCATGGCTGGGACAAAAGACCTAAAAAGTTAAAGGAAGAAAGGTTTATTTAGCTCACACTTTGTGGAAGTTGCAGTCCATGCTTGGCTGGTTCCAAGAAGAGTGACACATGGCAGAGGGCAACATTTCATGGTGGCAGAAAACAGCAAAAGCAACAAGAGCGAAAAAGGGAGGAGCATGGAGAAAAGACCCTTTCTGTCCCTTGTAGTGTACGTAGGCTACCTGCCCCAGCACAGGTGTAGCACTCATACCCATAATCCCAGCACTGGACCATGAGTCAGTCATAAATTCTAGAAGCCTGCTCACATGACCACATGAGGCTTGCGGGGGGCGCAGTCAGACACAAACTGAAACAGTCTCACTCTGTAATTCAGGCTGGCCCTGACAATTCTAGGATTACAGGTATGGGTCACCATGCAATGCAATTTTCTTTAAACTACTTTATATATGACTTTGATATACATTTAAAAACTAGATTAAGAAAAAAAGACAAAAAAGTAGGGGATTGGGGATGTAGCTCAGTGGTAGAGTGCTTGCCTAGCATGCACAAGGCCCTGCCTTCAGTCCCCAGTATCTCTATCTCACACACACACACAGAAAAGAATTGTGTGTAAAAAAGGATAATGAGGAATGTTTAAGAAAGTAGGAGCCAGGCGTGGTGGCACATACCTGTAATCTCAGCACCTGGGAGACTGAGGCAGGAGGATCGTTGCAAGTTTGAAACCAGCCTGAGCTACAAAGTGAGCTGAAGGCCAGCCTGACTGCATAGCAAGACCCTGTCTCAAAAAGACAGAGGTGGGGGAGAGAAGAAAGAAGAAGGAAAGAGAGAGAGAAGAAAGGGAAAATAGGAAAAACACAACTGTCAATGGATGGGCTACAGATAGGAGAAAAACAAATTTTATTTATGCCCTTAAAATGTACTTTTCCAGGGCTGAAGATACAGCTCAGCAGCATAAGTGCCTACCTGGCAAGCACAAGTCTTGAGTTCAATTTCTGTACCCAAACAAAATATGTATCTTTCCAGTGGATAAACCTGGCAGACATCTGCTGAACCAAGTGATCAAAGATAACATCACCCATCTCCGAGCTGCCACCATTGATTTCCTTACGGGATGCACTGACCACACTGGTTCTGTGGGGGTTCCTGCTAAAATGCATACCCCAGAGCAATCGCGAGGGTGTTCCTGTGAGTAGAACCTGCAAGTGGAGACAAACACCCTGGAAAGAGACAACGAGAATCTGCAGGGAAGGAGACCAGGCATTCAGTGACTAAGTATGAAAAGTGAATCCTTGTCAGTAACGTTCCTATAAGGTGAAGAAATGTAAATGTGCCCAGAAGATTACAGTGTTGTGTCCATGTTAAATTTTGTGATCTCAATTGTTGACCTGTGGCCATGCGAGGGAATAGCCTTGCTCTTAGGAAATACACTGACGTATTTAGGAATAAGGCAGCACAGTGTCTTCAACCTCTTCTCAGACTAATGTAGTCTGACACATGTAGTTGTATATTTGTACATAAAATGACAAAGCATGAGAAAATAAGTGAATTAATAAGTGGGTAAAGATATATGAGAGTTTCTTGAACTATTCTAGCTTGAGGTCAGCCTGGGCAACTTAGCAAGAGCTGTTGAAAATAAAAAACAACCAGGGCCAGGGAAATATTTCCGTGTGAGGCCGTGGGTTCAATCCCCCAACCTACTGCCCTTCCTGCCCCAACCAGTGAGGAAAACCTGAAGGCAGCTGCAGCAACATCTTCCCAAAATAACTCAGGGGGAAAACTCAACTCGTCTTACAGTTAGGGTTCAAATGAAACCCAGTATCACAAGCACATGAAAAAGGCGCACTTCCCCTTTTTGTCTCCTAGCGCTTTGCGTGCTCAGCGCAGGGCACGGACTGCTTGCTAGAGCTGGTGGTGTACAGTGTGTGCTCGGGTGACAGAGAATACACACAGACAGCTAGGCCGGGCGGCAGAATCTGACTCTGCAGGGAACCTACGCCGGGCCTGGTGGCCTTCCTCAGGCAGGATATCCTGTCACTCTGCAACTGCCTCTACCCGGCCACTATGTTAGATTGAAGAGCATTCCCCCAAATTTCCTGTCTACACGAACCTGAAACTGTGACCTTACTTAGAACTACCCTGCAGATGTGGTTAGTTGAGGTCATACTGCGTTATTGTGGCCCTTAATCCAATGAAGGTATGCTTGTAAGTTGCAGGCAGCACCAGGCATAAGGCCTGGAGGGCAGAGCGGAGACCGCAGTGACGCAGCCCACCAAGGGACTGCAAGGAGTCGCCAGCAGTGAGGAGGTCGGGAAAGATTCACTCAGAAGTGCACGATTTGATCTTGGACTTCTGGCTTCCAGAGCTGCGAGGGACTACATTTCTGTTATTTTAAGCCCCCAAGGGTGGCAGGTGGCTCATCACAGCAGCACTGAACAGGGCAACTGTCTCACCTCCACTGACTCCAAATCAAGAAAATCGTTGGTGTTTTTGGTTTTTCTGGAACTAGAGACTAAACCCAGGCCTCGTGCACTCTAGACAAGTGTCCACCACTGAGCTCCATTCTTAGCTTCCCTTCGTGCTTCTCTTTTTTATTATTATTATTATTATTATTTTAAAACAGGGTCTCGCTACAATAAGTCCCCAACTTACAAACAAATTCCGTTCCAGGAGAACAATCATAAGTGGTATCCATTTGTAAGTCCAACAAAATATGGTAAATAATGCTCCCAGATATTCCGGGCTCTGAGGGAGCAGTGTACTACTGTACACTGTCACACTGTACAGTAAGCACAACTGTGACAATGTCCAGCAGACACATGAGCTACTTCTGCAATTCGTTTGCATCTACAAATGCTTGTAATGAAAGGTTCATTCATATCTGTGGAAGTTGCAATTCGAAAGTTCAGAAGTCGAGGACTTACTGCATGTATTTTAGGCTGGCCTCAAACTCACAGCAATCCTCCTGCCTCAGCCTCCCAAGTGCTGAGATTATAGGTGTGTACCACCATACTCAGCAACAGCCCATTTCTGGTGTTGCAGAAAAGCATCAAGGGAAAGTCAGGCATGGTGGCACACGCCTGTAATTCCAGCACTTGGGAGGCTGAGGCAGGAGGATCAAAATGAGTTCAAGACCAGCATGAACTATAAACAAAACAAAAAACCAAAAAGGGTTGTTATTAGGTAGACAATAGGAACAAACAGGACATATCTGATGCCATTTAGAAAGTGAGAATGTGAGCTTTACATTAGTCTTGGTTTATCCATCAGTGCTTATAGAAGTGTTCATCATTTTGTTTGTTTTAAATAAACATAGCCAGCTGAGGTATATAGCTCAGTGGTAGAGTATCTGCATAGTATGCATGAGGCCCATGGACTTGATTACCAGCATCCCACAAATAAATGTCGCTAAATAATGACTTTTGGGGTTGAACCCAGGACCTCTTATTAAGCACCACTTTATCACAGAGACTAAACCAGGTGCACTTCTAATTTCAGCACTCAGAAGACTGCGAAAGAGGGTCATGAGTTTGAAAGCAGCCTGGCAACTTAGAAAGTCCTTGTCTCAAAACAAACAAAAATCAATGAGAAAAAAAATCTTTGTAGTATTTGAATCCACTGCTACAGATTTAAACCTTGTAATCCCACCACTCAGAAGGCTGAGGTGGCAGGAGATCTCTGAGAGTTCGAGGCCAGCCTGGGCTACAAGATGAGTTCAAGCCTGAACTGCACAGTGAAACCCTGTCTAAAGACATACTCATACACACACACACACACACACACAAAGAGTCAGGTTTGCACCAGACATAGTGGCACACACTTGTAATCTCAGCACTTAGGAGGCTGGGGCAGGAGAATCTCCACAAGTCCGTTCCAGGCAAGCATAAACTACATAGTGAGACCCTGTCTCAAAAAAAAAAAAAAGAAAGCTTCCCTGTCATGGTGCTGAAGTGCAAGTCCTGAGCATGTAGCTCTGAGCCTCCAGGTTGCTAGGCCACCTTCTACAGGAAGGACTCCGTGAGACCCTGAAGCCATGCAATGATGATGTGGGACAAAGCCAGGGATGGGAGAGAATCGGGAGGAGGTCTGAAAGGAGACGAGCAGAGCCAGCTGCAGGGAACCATGGCCTCCCTGCTTAGCTCTGGACCCCAAGGATCTCCTGATCTTTGAAAGGAGAAAAATGCACAAAATAACCTGTCATAAAATCTGCGAAGTGGGCCGGGGACATAGTTCAGCAGCACAAACACCTACCTGGCTTGGCAAGCACAAGGTCCTGAATTTGATTCCCAGTACCAAAAAAAAAAAAAGAAAAAAAAATTCTGGAAAGAGTGAAGATAATAAGCATAGACTAACTTCCAGGAAGGTGGCAGAATGATGAGGGGAGCGGAGAAAAAGACTCCTCAAGACTCGGTGTCCAGAAACTGGATCATAGCACCATGAGGAAGAGAAGCAGGAAGTGGGTCCCCTGGACCCAGGAATGATCTGAAGTGAGACTTGAAGCCCATGGAGAGATAATCCAGGAATTCAGCAAAATAAGACACCAGGCCTGAGCCCAGGGCCAAGGAGAAGCAGCCATGCCCTCCAGCGAGCCCCACCTGCAACAAGTCCAGGAGACATGGACACAAAAGAATTAGAAGACTGAAATTTCTGAAATGATATCAACTGAAGAAACAACTTAGTGCTTATATTACCTAATTTTGCAAGTCTGTATCTCACCCAGAAGTTGCACACTTGAAATTTCTGAAATGACAGCAACTGAAGAAACAACATAGGGCTTATACCAATTAACTTCGGATGCCTGAGTAGTCTGAGCAACTACTTGGATAATAATGTACAATACAGTAGCTATTGTTGATTTCCTACTGTCTTGTTTTTGAAAGCCAAGTTGTTCTCATTCTTTTATTATTTTATTCCCAACATGGGTATTTCAAAAAGCCTCCAATTTTATAGGACTTTGAATTTAGGGTCAGGGATGCCCACTATTCATGGTTTTTATGCTATAACCAGAAATTGGAGCTTCAGATGGTCCCAGTGTGGAGAAAGTCCTTCCTTCAAGCCAAGAGATTGCAGGCTCTCACCACTGCTGCCTCACCTCAGCCCTGCTGTGCTGAATGTGGCTTTCCTCATGAGGTCAGGGACCTCCTCTCACTTCAGGCCAGCTGTCCACGGAACACAGAGGACTTAAGTGTTCTCCCCCCAAGTTCTTTTCCCTGGGATCAGGAATTTGAACAGAGACATTTCTGAAGTCACCTGTTTCATAATCCAGTGCAATCAGAAACCAGCAAAGACTCCAAAGGGAGGAAAAACAGCATGAAGTACGAACGCCTCCACCAGCTCCTCTGCCCTCCGGCACCAAGCGCATTCTGGAGTGATGCTGCTGCTGTAAACACAGGGAGAAGACACTATTCCTCTCCCCACCCCTCAAGCCTCAATCTAGCTCCTGGTTACCAGGAGTTTCCAAAACAGGCAGTTTCCAGCCTCTCTCCCCTTGATAGCACTAAAATGATCCCAGCAAGTATAAGCCTAGTTATATCATTTTTGCATGACATTCTTCAAAACCCAAAAGAAGGCATTTAAGATCTCATGACCTGGGCCTTGCTTGCCTCTCTAGCTTCTTTGCTTTCCCAGTGCAAAAACTATCTGCCTCCTCCTGATGGGCTTATTTCTCCACTACATTCAGGAAAGAGCTCTGTACACACCTGGGCTGTCTGGTTAACTCAAGATACTTCAAATTTCTGATGTTTGTCCTCTTCTTTCCAAAGGGTATTCCCCAAAACACATAGCCCTATCCTCATTGTATAGTTCACAACTGTATCATAGCTGTCCCAGTCCACAGGGTGAGACAGTTCCTATAATTTCCCAGCTATGTGTCTAGATGTCCCCACAAAGCTTCATTTTGGTCATGGGTGGGGATTTTTCAGAGGTGACTAGATCTAGAGTGTGTGACTGATTGACGGTACAATGCTAGGATCAAGGGCACTAGGATTAAGGGTGCGAGTACTACAACACCTAAGTAGCCTGGATAAAAGGAATAAAAAGAGCTGTGGTCATTTCTTGCTGCTTTGCTACCTTCTGCCCACCATGAACCATTTCTCCTCTGCCATGCAACCTTGCCTGGAGCCAGCTCACCGTGGACTGAAACCTCTACAAATACAGAGCCAAATAAACCTTTCCTCCCTTAACTTTGGGTATTTAGGTATTTTGTCTTAGCAGCAAGAAAAGTAACTAAAACACCAGTCACTCTGGAACTCCTTTCTCTAAGGGTCCAGGGTTAGAGAGTTATAGAATGGGAGCCAGCCTGGGACAAAGAGTCACAGACCATTAAGCCACTTCTGAGTCTAGGGTAAGAAACAGGCAAGGGCTCTGGGCAGTGCTGGCAGGCACCACATACAGGTTGAAGGCCCCACAGGAAACCTGACCCAGACCACTCTGCCTCAACCCTAAATCAATCCAAACCCTGCCTGCAAAGGCCCCACCTTGCCCACAGGAGGCAGCCATCTAATCCAGTTCTGCAGCTGAAGCTCAGGGCCCACCTTTATCTCCACCCACTCAAGCTGCGGTGGCCAGCATCACCAAGATGTTGGGCAGTTAAAAGATCAAGTGGTGGCTTGTGCCTGGAGTTTGCGGCCAGCCTGGGCAACTGTGGCTGTCTCAAAATAAGCTTTACAAGAAAGGGCTATGGGTGTAGCCCAGTGCTCCCTGGGTTCAATCCCCAAAACTGGAGGAAAAACAGTATCAAAGTTATTAGCTGTAATAACAAAGGATGGGAACCTTCAGAAAGGAACGTTATTAATTTTCTGGAACATTGCTACTTGAGACCAGCTCTTACGGAAAAGGAGTAAGTTAGAGCCTGGCAAGGAGAAACATTTGGGTATATACCATCTATATGAGACTGACCTTGCTCCGTGACTGTCACACTGAGGAATAAAGGACCCACAAAACAGAGGACTTCAGTGCTTATCACCAATCTCTCTGTCACTCTTCCCCACTGCTAGAGGAAACTCTAGCTGCACAGTCTGGGCACCAGGATCTGCTGACCTGCCTGCAGGGCAAACTGACCATGGGAGATAGAGGGGACAGACAGGTCAAGCCCCAACCTGTTAGCATATCTGACAAGGGGTGGAAGGATGGAGCTAATCGGCCAGACCATACCTGTCCCTGGGGTCCATGCCAGCCCAGAGCCCCAACTTTTACAGAGCTAATCCCAAGGCCTGCGCTGACCCTACTAGATTTAAATACTTCCTCTATGTTAAATGGGTGCCATTAGGCATTGTTTTCAGTGGTTCAATTTACACATCTGCATACCATGCTTACCCTAAATTTTTTGCTTATAAATAACTGGTTAAATTCATTAGAGCACATTTGTATTTAGACTACTTCCAGTGAAAACTGGAATTTATAAAACTGGTCAGTGACATGGGTAAGACAGAGGCAGTTTTATGGAGATTTTTTTTTCTTTATTGAGAAACTTAAGACTTGGGTACATCAAATAAAACCAATTTCTGGGGAAAAAAAAATCAAAACCCACAATAGAAAAAAAAAAAAAAAAGTCTGGGCCACAGCAGAACCCAGAGAATATACTTTTATAATTGAAAAGTTCTAGGTGCTTCATAATTGACCTTTTGATACAAAATGACCTATTCAATTTGTAACTTGTGGTTCTTGGTGTTGAGGTCCATAGGACAAACTAGGAAGTCTTCAAACCTTGAGCTCAATTTCCATGAGGGACTATTTGGCTTTTGAATCCTGGAAAAAAACAAAAGCACCAACACAAATAAAAAAGAAGTTTTGAGACTCCCTGACAAAGAAAGGTGCTCTAGAAGAAAGCTTTTGATCTCAGCTTGTTTGACTCTCCTTTCCCTACCTGGAGGCACTGGGCCCAGCTAAAACTTCACTCACCACCACCCCCCTCTCCCCCACCTCCGTAAGGCAGGGGGCACCCTCTGTAACTGGAGTCCATGTGAGGCTGTCTCCGGCACTAGACCGTGACCCAGCGCCTGCTGTGTGCCACAGCTAAGCTGTGGGTATACACACCTCACCAGCCTCAGGCCAAACCAGGAAACGATGCTCATGGCAGCGAGGCTTTGGCATGTGATGAGAACTCCTTACATACCTAGCACTATCTCAGAGACAGGAAGGAAGGGAGGTGCTGGAGGACAAATCAGGGCCTTCTGTGCGCTAAGCACATAGGCTACATCTGAGCCACAGAGGTAGTTTTATGGGCATTCTTTAGAGAAATCTGATCTCTTTGAGGAAACCTTTTTTTCTGCCCTTGAGACAGGGTCTTGCAATGTAGGCCATGCTGGTTTTTAAACTCCTGGGCTCAAATCCTCCTGCCTCAGCTTCCAGAGTAGTTGAGACATTAACCATTGTGCCTGGCTTTGTTCGTTAATTCCAAACCCCTTCGTTCTTTCCATAATAAATGATTCAGGGGAGAGGCTCAAAGGCCAAATCACAGGTAAAATGTCAGAAAATGTGATAGGCAAACATACGTGTTTTCCTTGTCTAAGAGGTAGCAGCAGCAACAGCGCCCACCTTCTGGGCAGCTTCTTTCTTGGCATGATGAGCCTGTAGAACTGCCACGGCTTCATCCACCTGGGAGAAACCGCCATGCAGTCAGCGACATGGAGAGCACTTGGTCCCTCCTTGATACCCAGGCCCAGCGGCCTCTGTTCATAGCCTCTCAGCACCCACACTAGCAGCGTCAATCACAAGTGAGGCAAGAAAGAAACATGGTAGCAGAATATCCTCTCTGCTCAACCCACTGCCCAGGTCCCCTCACCCTCCTGAGCCGAGAGCTGTCTGAGCAGCAGCTCACCTTTGAGCGGAGAGACTCAGGGGACTCGAGCATGTGCAGCAGCTCCGAGTTGTCAATCTCCAGCAGCATGCCTGTGATTTTGCCAGCCAGGTTCGAATGCATTGTTTGGATGAGTGGGAACAATCGTTCTCCTGTGGACAGGACAGTTAATAAAAGATTGAGTCAAATCGGTGGTGCACATCTGTTAATTCCCAGCTATTCAAAGGGCCGAGGGAGAAAGGCCAGAAGTTTGAGGCCATCCTGGGTAACTTAGGGAGACCCTGTCTCAAAATTTTAAACAAGGGCTGAGAATGTAGCCCAGCACTCCTGGATTTAGTCCCAAGTACCACAAAAAAGAAAAAGAAGAAACCTCAGTGAACGCTGATGTCCAGCCTAGCCAGCCTCCTCTTACAGGCTGATGGCGCACTCACCCAGCATCTGCTTCTGCTCCTGGGGGGGCGCTGCAGCCAGCATGGAGGCAGTCAGGGGCTCCTGCCCCTGCACGTGGACGGCAGGCTGGGGTGCCTGAAAGCCAGGACAGGGAGTAGGTTAGCACCAAAGAAAGGATGCTGGGCAGCTGCTGAGAGCCTCACGACTCAAGATCTCAACATCTACATTCTCATCTGAAAGAGGAATGGAGGTAGCTTCGTTTTCATGAATTTCGGTTATGAGGTACAGATTACTATGGACATTAAAATACAACTAACTGTAATGAAAGGACATGCTATTCAGTTGGGCATGGTAACACAGCAAGATCGCTGTGAGTTTGAGACCAGCCTAGGATACACAGCTAGACTATCTCAATCCCCCCCACCACACACCAAAAACTCAAAAAGGACAAGCTATCAGAAGGGTAAGTAAAATCCCCAAAATAAAACAAATGTATAATGCTAAGCAACCATTTGCTGATGTTTCATTTGATTTATCCAAGGTTACCCAAGAATTCAAGGCTGTGCTATAAATCAGGCCACAGTGAACATGTAGCCTTTTCTTGAAACTTTCCTTTAGTGTCAATTCCAATGGAGGCTGGGTCAAAGAAGGTGCCTATCAAAACATTTACAATTATACCCTAACACCACACCTACATTGTGCCAATGTTTTTAATGTCCAACTCTTGAGGACTGTCAGCATGCAGCACTAACATTCACCGCACAGCCCTAAAACCAGGGCCTGTGCAGAAGACATTTCACACTCAACCTCCAGCCCTGGGAAATCCCTTGGAGTATGTGGGGGAGGAGGACATCTAACAAATGAACTATCAAGCAGCTTATGGACCTAATGGCCGAGTGTGGCCCTGCCACAGAAAACTGCTGAGCTCTGAAACAAACTGGTTGTAGCTTCGTTTGCACTTAGGAGCACAGCTGTAAAGGCTGAAAATTCCAGCTTAGGCAATCTGAGCTATCCTATTCTTCCTTAACATTTTTAATGCTGAATTTCTTATCTCTAAATTGAAGTTATTTTCTGCCTTAATGTCTCAATCATCTTGCAGAGCAGCAAGGATCAAATATGGTACTGGGTAGAAAAGTCACCCAGGACTCAATGCTGAGCACAGGTGTCACACAAGCAGCCGAGGAAGCACCTGCTTCCTGCTATGGGCCAGTGAGCTGTTCTGAGGAAGAACACTTTCTCAGGGACAGAGTCCAAATCACCGTACACGGCACAGCGCCAAGCAGGCTTGGTGGCACGCACTTGTAACTCCAGTAATTTGGTGCTGAGGGAAGAGAATCACTATAAATTCAAGGCCAGCCTGAGTGACATTACCAGTTGGAGCCAAGACCCCATCTCAAAAACCCAAAAAACAAAACACAGCACTCTTACTGGGGGCAGGGACGTCAATACCTACTGAAGGACTATGTAGAAATGGGGCAAATGCCTTTGGCAGCATCTGTGGCCTCACCTGCAGAGGCTGCATGGCAGGGTGCGGGCTGCGGACGCTGGACGCATACTTGTATGGGGCCACAGCTCGAGGGGCAGCAGCAGCAACTGCAGCCCGAGGTGCAAGGTTTGGGACCGCTGTGGGAACACCTTGAGGAAAGAATGAACGCAATTAAAGCCCATCAGTTTGGGCAAAGGCCCGTCAAATCCCATTTTTCCCCCTTCTGTGAGCATCCAATACCACCTCCAGACTGGCAGCTGTCAGTCAGCCCTTGCTGGGCGGCACCAGCCCCACCAAAGTCCATAGCCAAGCGGTCCGGGCACTCAGACCCTACAACAGACCAGCAAATGCACATCAGTGTTGGAGGCCAATGGCCAACCGGCCACGTCCCACGGAAGGAGAGATTCCAAAGCACGTTCACATGACACATCACACTCTGGGCCACTACTGCTACTTTCCAGGATAGGCCAAAAGCTAATACAACTTTTCCACATCTTGGAGAACAGGACACTCTGTAAAAAAAGTTTCCTTGTATCTCCCACCCCACCAAATGTATGCTCTGTTCTCATCCAGTTAGCAAACTAACATGATTAACATTTTTTAACCCGAGTCACCGATAAGCAAAGAATGGTGGAAGTAACCAGCGCACTCAGAACTCACACTGGCTCTCTGCTCCTGAATGAAGTACCTACCTACTCAAACACAGAGCTAAAGTAACAGAACCAGGGTTCCACACTGGAGCCGAACAAACTGACCAAGCGAGGGCAGAGCTAGTCATCCTGACTCCCTCCTCCCCAGGCCACGCTCCTACAGGCCAGTTTGCTCACCGACTCTCTGAGTGGTAGTAGGGAGGCCACGAGAGGCCGGAGCATTACCAGTTGGAGCCAGATGGCGAAGAGTTGGACGAGGCCCAGATTGGCGTATGGCGCTCGGCATTCCTTGGAAGCCTGGCGGTAAGACAAAAGTTGCTCATTACTGACAAGCAACATGGACCAAAAGAAGCTAGGCTATGCCTCATAAGACACATGCAGGAAAAAGCAGGCACAGACCAGGCTAGGTACATCCTGGGCAAGCACCGCTCCCCACCACGTACCTTGAGGTCTCCCACCTTGCTGCCAGCGTGGATTAGGCCTCATCTGTGCCAATTGGTTAGGTGTGTAATACGGTGGTCGCCCTTGAGCCTATAAGGAAAGAGCACCTAAGTCCTTTATTTTACAGATCTGGACCCACATTTGACTCTTACCTTGCTACTAGGCCCTTGGCCAGTGATGGTGAACCTTTTAGAGACAAGTGTCCAAAGTATAATCCAATACCCAATTATTTATTGCAAACCACCAACACTGCAATTAAGCCTGAATACTGAGGTTTTCATTTAGAAAAACAACTTGTGTAGTAACATCTTTTGTACACGTCAAAGGTTCACCACCACTGGCCTAGGCTATTTGGAATAAAGGCGCTCTACTCAAAAGCTGAAGCGCTGGTTAAGGCTCCTCAGAACAGTCTACTCTATCCCTTCCACTATGCGTGTATGATCATGGTCAAGTCCTTCATTTTCTTTTTGGGTGGATACTTGGGTGAACCCAACACCTTCACACTGGGTGAGCTACATTCCCCAATTCTCCCCTCATTTTAAGACAGGGTCTAAGTTGCCCAGGCTGGACTTGAACTTGTGGTGTTCTTGCCTCAGCCTCTCAAGTGTTGGGAAAGGTGGGGATGGCACGAAGAGTGAGTCAAAAATGTTTCAGAAGTGCTGGAGTTACAGCCTTATAACCACACCTGGCTCTTCACTTTTACTTATAGTGCCTTTAACATCCATAAAAACCCCTCCCCGGGGATTGAGGGAAGTAGGGGGGAAAAAAAACAAGCTGTATCACGTACAGGCACAAATTCCCTATGACAAACATGAACATTATGTATACCTAGAATGTACCAATAAACTTAATTAAAAACAAACAAACAAACAAAAAAAACACCTCCCCAACCATTGCAGAACACAGGCCCGTCCCAGAGAGCCATGATCATGTGGTAGACCCACCTGTGGAACCGCTGGCACAAAGTAGCCGCCAGCTGCAGGCTGGAACTGGTTTAAGATGGCATTGGCCGGGAGCGCTCTCATTCCGGCCACCCGCTGCATGTACTGGTTGGTTAGGTGAGCCTTTCTCTCTTCCTTCCTTTGGGCCAGGGCAACGTACAGTGGCTTGGAACCCACAATGCGCCCATTCATTTCAGTGACTGCTTTGGTTGCCTCCTCAGGAGATGAGAAACAGACGAAACCAAATCCTTTGCTTCTTCCATCCTCCAGCATTACCTACAAAATGAGACCAGCTACCTAAGAAAAGGTGTGTGTGGTGAGGAGGAGCTACTCATGATAGGCAAAATCAGACTCTGCTCCAGAGTTCCCAGCTTTAGGTCTAGGATGCACTGTGACCCAGAATGTACCCTAGGACCCATAAAGGTGCACCTTTAAGGTACCTAGAAATTTTCTTTAAATCCCCAGATGATGCTAACGTTCCCTAAACCCTATGATGTGGCTAATAGAGCCCAAAGACATTGCCTGATTATCTAGTAACACAACACCCCTGGGTATCCTTGATAACAGTGTGGAACAATTTATTTGTAGAGCTAATCCAGTCCAAAATCTTCATGGACAAAATTTCAACAAGATCACATCAATGACTGCCACCATTAACTAGATCGGAATAACACACACAATTCACTGAGGCAAGGAACCCAGAATCTAACTCAAGTCTTACCTGCTTTGAGCCTCAGTTTCCATGATCTACTCCAAGACAAAAAGCTATAAATTAGCTACAAAGCTACTGGTTCAGGCAGTCACTTTCCCAGGTGTATGTCTGTCTGTGCTTCACATCATTTGTGTCTTAGTGGCCAGGACTCTCTCAAGCGGAGAACTTGAATGTCAGCATGCATACCAACCTAGTGACTTCCTACCAGGGAGGCAGGCCAGTGAGGTGTGTGAAAACAATGCCCTAACAGAATCTGAAGAACAGTGCCTGCACAAGTTTAAATACTGCATTGTTTCCCTTGCGTGAGAAACTCAAAAAGATAAATAAGGAATAAAACAGGGGATATATATTAGAAAGTAGGATCAACATGATCAAATGGGGAGGAGAACAAGGGAGGGGGGGAAAAGGAAAAGAATCATAAAAACAAAATGGAAGGAAGAAAATGGAAACAAAGCTTCTGTCAATGGGGAGAAAAGAGTTAACGAGAAGGAGGGGAACGGGAAGAAGAATGAAGACGGATTCTGAACAGTTACAAATCTCCTATGCTGAATGTGATCATTATGTATGGCGAGTAGGTACTAATAAAAACAAAACAAAACAAAACAACACAACACTGCCTGAAATTTCAAATTAGGGTCTTTTCAGCCTCTCCTCACCAATGCCAACTTGTCAGGTGTGCGGGTAGACAGGAGTATCATCCCTTGCACCCAAAGGACCAGGGAAAGGAGTGATGCCAAGAGGAAGAGGGCAAACCCCACCGAGCTGGCCTTGGTCAGCTCCCTGCAACAACTGATGAAGTTTCTTTGCACAGCGTTCTAGTGTTGAGAACAACATATGTAAAGGGCCAGAGGAGGGCCAACCCAACCTTTCATTACCCAAAGGACTCTGTGCCTCTACTGTACCTCTGCCGGGCAGGCCAGGATGTGAAACTTTCCTGATATGACCAGTCCCTACCCTACTCGTAAGTGCCACGAGCACACAGCATACAACCCCCATGTGGTCAACATTCGTTTTTGGCTCAAGGACTCAGTCTTTGTCTTTAAAAGCCTGCTAACTTAATTGGTACGATCAAAGAACATCAAGGAAGCCAAACCATGGAAAAACATTCCCCCTTTTTTTGAGACACTGTCTTGTTATGTAGTTCAGACTGGCCTCGCACTATGTAGCCTAGGCTGGTCTTGGAACTCATGACAATCCTGAACCAGCCTATTTTTTTTAGTGAGACCATGAAAATGGCTGCTAAACCCCAGCTCCAAAAATCCTCAAAACAGCTTCACTCTCAAGGAGAAATGTGGCAGAGTTGTAGAGACAGGCTCCAAGACAAATGGAAAGCAACCCGTCTGGATATCCTCTGCTCATGTTGTAGCACCCACTGTCCCCAGGCCAGCACAAAGCAGCAGGAATGGGAAAGATTGGGTGCTGAGGAAGGCAGCAGGGAGGCCTGGCTCAGACTCCTCGCCACACTGCAGAGCTGACAGAGCAATGCTGACCCCATGAAGCACCCTTGCGAACACTACTCCAAAGGCAAGTAGCTACACTCACTTAACTTAGACCGAGAAATCTGTACAAGTGTTTTCAACTACAAAATTCCGTATGGAAGTACCTTAGCACTGGTGATTGATCCAAAAGGAGAAAATTCTTTTCTTAATTTCTCATCATCAATGGTGTCATCCAAGTTCTTAATGTAGAGATTTACTCCCTGAAAGAGAAAGATCACTATTAACTTCTTTCTAAATCTAATTTCTCTCTAACAGTTGTTCTCAAATTGTGGTCCCTAGACCAACAGCACTAGCTAGCTGATTGGGACCTTATTAGAAATGATTATTCTAGGGGCTGGGGATTTAGCTCAGCAGCTTAAGAGCCTGCCTGGCAAGTGTGAGGTCGTGGGTTTGATCCCTGGTACCCCCTCAAAAAAAAGAAAAAAAAAAGAAATTAATATTCTTGCCAGATGTGGTGATATCTACCTGTAATCCAAGCACTCAGACAGCTGAGGCAGGAGGACTGCTATGAGTTAGAAGCCAGACTGAGCTACATAGTAGGACCCTGTCTCACCTCCCCACCACTGAAAATTCTTGCAAATGCAGTGGCACCTGCCTGTAACCCCAGCTATTTAGGAGGCAAATGCAAGAAGATCTCAGATTTGAGGCCAGGCAGGACAACTTAATAAATTACCTAAAAAAAAAAAAAAAAAAGACTACAGATGTAGCTCAGTAGTAGAGGGCCTGCCTAGCAGACAGGAGGCCACTGGGTTTGAGCCCCAACATTGCAGGGGTGGGTGGATTTCTGGGCTAGACCTCAAACCCAATTCATCAGCAACTCTGGGTTCAGAGCCCAGCAATCCATGTCATCAAGTTGAGCACACACACAGGCTGGATTTGACATGGCATGGTGGTGCCTGTCTGTAATCCCAGCACCTGGGAGGCTGGCTGCCCCAAGTTCAAGACCTGCCTGAACTACAGTTAGACTGTCTTAAAAAACAAAAGAAAAAACTAGTCCCACTGACAATTTTGATGCAATCTCGATGCCGAGAAATTACCTAGGACTGCTGAGACCATCAACACAGGCACACATTACCCTTCCCCACAGGGATCCTGGCTGACTACCTACCCAGGCAGTATTCCTGCACTACTCCTAACCAAAGGGCATGATTTGAGTAAAAAGGAACCTATACAGCAAGGAGCAACAGGCCAGAGGGTTCCAAAATAGAGGGCTTCTAAGTGAATAGTCTCTTGTCCCTGTTAAGTAACTATTGTCTTATCTGGTTGGTACAGATCCTTTTAAGCCTGCTAAAAGGGTGCTGTGCAAGTATTTCACAGGAAATACCCCACAACAGGCTGGCACACCCCATCTCACCTGGTATCGACTAATTCTCTCCTGTTTCAGCTGCTCAAATTTCCTTTTTAATTCAGCCTGCCGCTCTACTTTCTTCTGTGCACGGCCTACAAATATGACTTTCCCACTGATTTCTTTTCCATTCATCTCTTCCACGGCCTAGAGAGGAAATGCATGTATTTTAAAAGACAGAGTCACAGAAACACTAGCCCTGTTGGGAACTCTATAAGCTCAAGTAATGTTCTGAGAAAATGTTTTATACAGGCTAGTACTATTCATCTTTCTGGTCTGCTAAACATTTAAAATTCTTTATCTGTAAACCAGGGTTAATACTAATTGGGGAATCTAGGAACAGAGATAAATGCTTGTAATTCTAGCATTTAGGAAACAGAAGGAGGAGACCTTGAGTTTAACCAAAACAAAAAAAGTAAACATTACCCTAATTTGAATGTGGCTGTCACTAAACATATAGGGTTCTTATGTGAATATTTAAGTGATACATGCTGAGAGCCTAGCACACTATCTTGCTGAAAAGTAGCAGCTGTGCTATAATCAGGTCAACTCTCTGGACTTTACTTTTCTTGCCTATAAATGGGAACAAATATTTGTCATCCATTCAACAGCTGATAGGTGAGGCAACAGGTACGGCAAGTGCTTTAAATAGCTGGGCACGCTGGCTGAGACAGGAGGATCGCTGTTGAGTTTGATCCTAACCTGAACTACAGAGCTAGACCCTGTTTCAAAAAACAAAACCAAAAAAAAGTTAACACACTGATCGATATAACCCCTGAGGAAGACAGTTCTCCAGAAAATCCATCTACTACCACTCAGACCACTTCAGCTCAGCTCAGCTATGCTCTGTGCTAAGCAAGGCTCTGCCCACACACTGGAGCCTCCTACAGACGCTTCCCGACCCTCAAAGGTGGCACTCTCACCTTATTGGCATCCTCGTGTTTTTCGTAACTCACAAAGCCAAAGCCTTTGGATTTTCCACTGGGATCTCGCATCACCTTGACACTTAGGGTCTTACCTATTACCAAAGGACAGAACTATTAGTGACACCATCTCTACCACAGCTCATGGAGAAGGATTCTCTCTAGAAACCCAACTGAAGCAAATCTCTTGCAGAATCCAGACTGGTATGAGACAGAAAAAGAGGTGTGATGCCTGGTCTTCTAATTCTCACCAAGCAGCTGAGATGGCCTTAGGGGTGAAAGGAGGTAGGATGAAACCAAACCAAGGCTTGAAGCCTATCTGTACACCTTGTGACCTTTGTCACATAAGGTGCTTTATTTCTGGGTCTGAAAGCATGTGTCTCTAAGTAACAGGTGGTACAGCAGTGCTGCTAGACTAAAAAAGCGGATATGTGAGCTCAAGACATCAACTTACCAAACTGGCTAAATAGCTCCTTCAGATTCTCATCATCCACCTCTTCTCCGAAGTTCTTGATATAAACATTGGTGAATTCTTTGGCTTTGGCTCCAAGCTCAGCCTCCCGCTCTTTGCGAGACTTGAATCTGCCTACAAACCTAAAAAGAAACCATGAAAAAGTTATCATCTAGGGAGAATAAAACATGATTTCCAGGGGCCGCAAGGAAGGCAGAGATTAAAGGCTGACACAACAGGTTAAAATACACTAGGTCCCCACCTACCAAGGAGGAGTCACAAAGACACCCCAAGTACCCAGCAGAAAGAGGCAGGACTATCCTGCAAGGACCAGCCCAGGGCCCCTGGCTCGGACCAGAGCTACTCCTACTACGTCACATTGCCTTCACGAAGAAACCTGATGACCATGTGTTTTTGTTTTTTTTTTTTTAAACGTTCATATCTGTGCCTATGTAAATGTACAGAAAAGGTCTGGAAGGATACAAACCAAACCATTAACAGTGATTGGTCAGTCCTAGGTGTGAAGCTGTTACAAGTGGAGAGGTAACCTTTGCTATTTTTACTGTATTCACCTTGGCATGTCTGATGGGAAAATGTCTCTATACATCGAACATTTCTCCATTTTTTCTTTGTGATTACCTGTAGTAATTCACCACTGGGCACACAAGATGTTATAAGTACAATGCATCCTCTGATTCCCTCAATACCATGAAAGACAGAAATGACTTTTGCTTGAAATAGCCAAGACACATATGCAGTACTTTATCCCCTCACAACCCTCTCCATTCCATAGTAACAACTGCACCAAAGCAATGAGATCTGTTATAAACCATCTCTGCAAATGGGTCGGGTTTTCACTGTAACCAAGCATTACTGTGAAGCAAGTCTTACGCTGGTCACTGAGTCACAGTTTAAGGAATGGAGAATAGGAGGGACAATTAGATATCAACAACCAGTGAGCTCTATGGACAGACCTGAGTCAAAGAAGTCAAGGGCACAGAGCTAATACACGGTGCCTGGTCAGCCCAGGGCCCTCTCCACTCTGTCGCTGGCCAAGACCCCTGCTCAAAGTGGGCTTAGAGCTGCCTCCAGCAACCCCAGCTGCTGGTGCTCACAAACCCGTGGACGGATGCCTTTAAGGGAGAGGCAGCAGGCAGGCCATGGCATGGGCAGGAAGCCCACCTTGGCGAGTCAAAAGGGCTGCCACAGCTCGGGCAGGGAGACTCACCAGCCCTGGAGTGGAGAGGTAGGAGCAGGCCACACTTGGGCCGAGAGAACCAGTAGCCGCCTTGTGTGTGCCAGTTAATACCGAAGTGGGGCCACGGCTGGCTCATGCGATGGTTGATGCTCCGGACTGGGACACTCACACTTTGCGGTCATTGAGGAGCATGCCATTCATCTTCTCGATGGCCTTGTCGGCAGCCTCTTGGGTCTCGAAGTGGACAAAGGCATAACCCTTAGAGCCATTCTCATCACACACCACCTGTCAAAGAAAAGGCAGATGACCTGAGCACCACTGGGCAACGTGAGAGACACCTGTGGTCTGATGCAGCCAGCTGCACCAACAATGATGCATCTTAGCACTGAGCACAGCACCAGGCACCCAGTAAGTGCCTAACTCACAAACAGTTGGCACTGCTGGGCTGCTTCTATTTTAAATGCCCTCTTGCTTCCTTTAAACACCTAGGGGATCTGGGTATAAACCAGTGTTGTACAGATAGACTGTTTTCTGAGTCCACAAAAGAATTTCAGTCCCATGTAGTATGAGTCATGTAAATACTCAAGATCTTATGTTTTACTAAGTGTTTCACATAAACAGATGTTTGGAAAAGAAAAAGGCTAAAACTTGTTACTTCAGTACCAAGAATTGAACCCAGGACCTCACTCGCTAGCTAAGTGCTCTAATCCTGAAATACATCCCCAGTGTTTTACAAAATTTTATTTTGGAAAAAAAAAATTATTTGAGGTAGGATCTCATTAAATTATCCAGGTGGGCCTCAAACTTATAAATTCAAACTGTCAAAACCTCCCTAACACCTTGGATTCCAGGTGTGTGCTACCAGTCCCAGCTGAATGTAAGTAGAGCTTCCTGAAGGTCATATGCACTTCTCTGGTGGTCTTACTTCCTTACCCAAAGCAAAGGCCCTCCTTTTTTTTTTGAAACAGGGTCTTGTTATGTAGCTCAAGCTGGCCTCAAACTTGTAGTGATCCCCCTGCCTCAGCCTCCCGAGTGCTGAGATTATAGGTATATATACTATGCCATGCTCAGCTTTTTAAATTTTTTTAAGTCAGGGTTTTACTATGTAATTCAGCTTGGTCTTATACTCAGTGATCTACTGCTTCAGCCCCCAAATAACATTTTGAGTTTTCCAAAATCAAAAAGCCAGGTTGTTTTAGGCTACAGAAAGAATAAACACAAAAGCACCTGCTATAGGAACTTTTGAGATTCTACTTCCAGCATTTTGAAAATTACCATAACCTGCTATCCCTAGTGGGATAAGCTCCCACCTGGTATTTAGCTTATCTCAGGATTCAGTTGTGCTAGGAATGGTGGCACATGCCTATCATCCCAGCACTCAGCCGGCTAAGGCAGGAGGAGTGCCACAAATTCTAGGCTGGCCGAGAACTCATGGTGAGATTCTGTCTCAAAACAAACAAACAAGATTCAGTAATTATTCTGCTTCCCATCCAATAGCGAAGTGGTCCAAAGGAACAAGGAGAGGGGTGAGGAGGAGGAGAAGGGGAAATGAGAGGAATGAAGACATGCCTGTACAGGGTCTTAGTAATTCCAACTGGTCTGAACATTATACACCATAAACATGAGCTAAGGTGAACAGTACAGTATCAACAAGTACAAAACAAATGTGATGGGGAACATAAGTAGAGAGGATTAGGAAAAACAAAATCAAAAAAACCCAAACTATGATATGTACATAAAGTCACCCCCCAAAATGACTAAACTGTGAATTCCAAACATACACTAATAAAAATTAAAAAAGAAATGTGCTGAATTCATTTAATCAGTGTTTACCTTGCAGGACAGAATGTTTCCAAAAGCAGAGAAGGTATCATAAAGTGCCTTGTTATCTATAGATTTGTCCAGGTTCTTGATGAAGACGTTTCCCACACCAGATTTTCTCAAAGAGGGATCCCTCTGAGACCACATGATACGGATTGGCTTTCCTTTAATCACATCAAAGTTCATAGTGTCCAAGGCCCGCTCAGCTGTAAGAAACAAACACAATTCAATCCAAGATGTAAAGCATCAACTCATGATAGCATAGGTGACTGCCATTATCTGGGAGACACACAGACTACTCCACAAATTTCCAGGTAAAAGGTAATTCTACTAAAATGGGCCTTCCCTAGCTGTGGTGGCACACCGGTAGACCCAGCCTTTTGGGAGGCTGAGGCGTGAGAATCCAAGTCCAAGCCCAGTCTGAGAAACTTAGCAAGACCTTGTCTCAGAATTTAAAAAGAACAGGTTAAAAAAACAAAGAAAAAGAAAAGAAAGAACAGGGCTAGGGAATAACTCTCAGTTCAACCCCCAGCATGGGCAAGTGTTGGGAGACCTTCATGGCACCAAGACAATACCTCACACCTTTGATTAAGGTATAGAGACTCTACAGTAACTACTCAGGTGGGACATCTGAAACTCCATTTTTAATAAAATAGAATAGTTACATTCAGGGTGGCTATGCTGTGTAATTAGCTAGTGATTAAAAACTATTATCAGATTTCCTGATGCTATCCCTGCATTCCAGTTTCTTACACAACACAGTTTCAATTTCTGAGAACAAAAAGTGACTTAATATTTAAAAAAAAAAAAAAAGCATCCATCATCTACAGATACTACTAGTAACACACAAGGAACATCATCTGTTGCATTTTCAGGGCAAAGAGGATGACACTTTGCTGAGCCACGGTTCAATTCCTAATACTGGAAAAATAAAACTGGCACACCTTTCTAGGAGGACAGCGCAGGCAGGCAGGCCCTGCCCTAGTGGTATTCTGGCCCTTGGAAGCTTAATCAGAGTTTATGGAATTCAAGGAATTTAACTGCCCTGGTGGCTCTCTATCTAGTGTACTGGAGCAATGAGTTTTCCAACCAAGTATATGTGTACACCAGAGACCACACTGAAAGAAGACTAAGAGCTAAAATGTACCACCTGATGTCCAGGAATACTTTTCACTGGCGGCAACTCTCCTCCTTATGTTAACTCATCACAGTGACTGACCCTATCCACTACACACCCATGAGGGGACTAAAGCAGATACAATTGGGGAGCCCATTCCTGACCTCAAGGTAGCTCACTTAAATGGGGACAAAACTAATTGCACCTCCACAAGTCCAACTGCCCAATAAGCCAAGGGAATTTCTTTATACTCATTTTGACCAAGTTTCCTCATCTTTGACAGGAGATGGGGTAGTGGTAATAGGAAAAAGAAGACAGATTCAAGTCAGGAAACATCCAGGTTCATATCTGAAATATTCAGCCTGAAACAAACTTCCATTAGTTTAGCAGCAAAGGAGCCCATTTCAGCACAGCTCCTGGTCTATTTCCAGATAGTTCTGCACAGGGCAAGTCAGCTTAGTCTGACAAATCTGGCTACACTTATTTATAGCCGGCAGAAGTCCTGCAGAGGTATGTGTTGGCAAACAAACGGACCAATGGCTTCTACTGTATCTCCAAGTGACACAACTTTTGTTCAGAGTCAAGGCAGGCAACAACTAATACACCCGATACTCCCCACTAAAAAGGCCACACTCAGTTACCTCCTTTGTGTTCCAGTAGCCAGAGACAACTCAGCTCACAGCACTTTTAAAAGACTAGCTTAGTCTCTCTCAATTAGCCAAATCTAGATGCAGCTACAACTTGGGCATGTAACACTGCCTCACTGACAGTGAATAAAGGGGGGACAAAAATAGGAACTTGGAGATCCTTTGCACAGAATGACTTGTTTCTCCCAATGATGGTCTCTGCAGTTGTTCCCCTTTAATCTGAAGTCACATGCAGTCCCTGATTAGGTTTCCTCTCCCGGCTCACTTATGCCACGCCTACTGCATACCTTTCCACAGCCCCCAAGGGAAGGCCACCATCTGCAATGGGAGTCCCAAAGTTCCTTTCCCATAGCAGGGACCCTATCTTCTTCAGATAAAATGAAGTCAGAGTTCTGACAAGCATTAAGTGTGGTTCACAGGTGAGCCAACAACGCTATCAGCCCACTTGATTTTTAAGATACTTCTCCAGACTACAGCTTCATCCAAAGCAAAGCACTCCACACTGGTGACCAACATACAGGAAGGAGCGGGCCTAGCACATGCAGTTCTTGTGCTCCTCCTGAGTCTAAGGCACAGAACAGCTCCCCTAGCTTCCTACCTGCCTTAAAGGAGCCATCTATTAGCAATACAAAATCAAGACTTAGTTCAGGGTAAACGTGGGGTAGAGGGCAGGGCAGCAATCTAAACATGGCATTGTTTCAATCCACCTGCCTCACAGTGGCACCAGCCTGTGCCCACTGACAAGGCCAGTCTTCTAACAGCTCAACCTCACTGAAGCAGGTTCAGCCACATTGGAAGAAGAAAGTTAACTTCACTCAGATCCCGATTTACAGCCTTCCCTTGGATTCCAACCCCTCCCCCCAACCACCGAGTGGCCCAAGGTCATGCGGTTACTAAGTGGTGGAAGCAAGATTGAGACTTAGGTCATGACAACATATCAGGCCTTCTGTCTTCAATCCCTGCATCCTGCTCGCCACTGCGGATTCTGTGCCAACATGCTGTAGTGATGTCCCCTCCATGCCAATAGGGTCCTGCCAAGATGACTTCTGAGGTCCCCGGGATTCTGCAAATGTGTATGTGGGACTGCAGCTACTCACCGTCAGCTGGCTGCTGGAAGTTGACGTAGGCATAACCGAGGGAGCGGCGGGTGATCATATCTCGGCAGACCCGGATGGACAGCACAGGCCCCGCCGGACTGAACTTTTCATAGAGCATGGCCTCGGTGACGTCCGAGTGCAGATCGCCCACGTAGAGGGAGGCCATGGGGTAGCTGCTGGCTGCAGCGTTCATCTCCCCGCCCCCCACCACCCCGAGCCCCGCCAGGAGGACTTCTCACAGGGCCCAACGCAGGACAAAAGGGGCTCGTCTCGGAGCCGTGGCCCGCGCCGCGGCTCACAGGTGGCACAGGGCGACGCGGGGGAAGATACAGTCGGGAGGCTCCGAGGCTGCACGGGGAGCTCGGGGTCGGCTCACACGGGACGCAGAACCCCAGACAAAGGCTCTCAAAAACAATATGGCCCTCCCCGGGAGTTTGTTATTTCCAGCTGTCCTGGCTCAAAGCTCCAAATTCCAAAAGAAAAAAAAAATCGAGTGGGGAAATCCCCTGCCTTAGTGGGGCAAAAAAAAATTCTTCCAGAGGCAGCCAGATGCTGCCCACGTTGGCCTTGGGGACACGCGTTTCTCGATAAATATAGGCCCGGGCTCCCAGCGGTTTAAGATTACAGCAGCCAGGGAAGGGGGAAACTAAATCTTTGCGGGTGCCGGCGCGGCAAACCCCGGGCGGCGGCGCGGCGGCGAAGGGCAGCGCGGACACGTGGTGCGCCGGGCCGGCGGCGGGGGCGCGGGCCGGTGCCACGCGGCGCGGCGGGACGGAGGCGCGGGCGCGGGCGCGGAGGGCTGGGGCGGGCGGGCGCGCGGCTCACCACCGGGCCGGCGGGCGGGCGGGCAGATGGACGCGGACGGACGCCGGGCGCGGGCAGGCCGGAAGCGTGCGCAAGTGACTTCCCCGCCGGCTCTCCGAGGAGGACTCGCTTTTTTTCTTTTTTTTAGGTTTTGAAGCGTTTTCAGGTTTTTTTTATCTTTTTCTTTTTTTTGCTTCGGGCTGCTAAGCCCGAAAGCGGCGGAGGCAGCGGCGACCCGGGGCGGAGAGAGGCGGCTCGGGTAGCCACCGCTCCATTTATACCCGCCCGCCCCGGGCGCTGCTGGTCGAAGGGCGCCTCGCGACCTGGGCGCAGTCGTGCCCGCCCACTCGGCCCGGGGGCCCGAGGCGGGGCGGCCACGCGAGAGCGACCCGGAGCGGCCGCGCGGTGTCACAGCGACCCCTGGCGTGCGGAGGACCGCCCGGCTGGTGGCTGTGGCCGACCCCAGGGCTTCTTTCCAAAACAAATAGATGGAAACGCCCCCACCCCACCCCCACCCCGGCCCAGTCCTCCGGGAATAGGAAGGGACCCATAGGTGCTTTAACCCACTTAATGTGTAAAAACGCAAAGGAACGCGTAATGGTAAAATAAGGGGGCATACAACAGACTAAAACAAAATAATAGGCGGTTTAGTATGTGGGTGTTTGGGCCCCAAATACATAAGACTACTGAAATATTCAGAATACCATGACCTTGAGTGTACTCATGGAGGGCACTGGAAATGCAGAAGTATCCCCGAGTGGTGTGATTTTTCTGAAAACATGGGCAAATTTTAATAAAACATTAGTAAGACAAGATAAAATAATCCCCTCTATTTGCATGTTAGTGTCATTCTTGGAAACTTACTTTGTACTTAAAGGTCAGAAATTACTTTCTGCTGAGTGTGGTGGCATGTGCCACCTGGCACTTGGAGTCCAAGGCAGGAGGATCTCTGCGAGTTGGAGGCCAGCCTGGGCCACATAATGAGTTCAAGGCCAGCCTGAACTACACAGCAAGACCCTGTCCTCCACCCTCCAAAAAAGACTTTCTATGGCTGAGGATGTGCCCTAGGCTCTGGGTTTGATCCCCAGAAAGGTGGTGGTGGTGGTGGTGATGGTGATACTTTCTGTTTCTTTTTTATTTATTTATTTTCACTTTCTGTTTCTTTATGTGAGAAGGAGTTAATGTCTGGGCTTGGATGATCATAAATGATTTCTCTTCTACATGAACGTGTGACAGGTCAACTGAAAGTCAGTTTGCCTTATGGAAAAGTATGTTTCTTATCTTTTTTCTTGGTAAATGCCAGGAACCACCCTCCCCATCCCTGTGACAACCAACACCAGAAATCACTGAAAGGCACACACATACCCCTGTTAAAAAGCAATGATTTAAGTAAATGAAAGAAGTATATGTGTTTACACATTCATTCACTCTGGTAAATGGTTCATCAGAGCTTTGTCTATGCCAATGCTGGAGATATCATGGAGAACAAGATAGAGGAAGTTTCCTCCCTCACTCATGGCACTTATATTCTAGTAAATGTATTAAATCAAAAATATTTATGGGAGGACAGGGGAAGATGAAATAAAAAGAATTAAGATGTTTTATGTACATGTACCAACTCCACATGATGAATAGAATCATTATGTACTGCAATGATGTATGAAGAAGTTTTTAATGAAAAAAACATGTCTGGAACACTTCTGTACTCAGATCTTTCAGGGAAGTTCTCACAGAGCAACCAGCACTGGTGTGAAATAACTTGCCAGCACTATCACACCATTTGACCTTCTTGCCTACAAGGTTTTTATTACTACCCAAAATTAATTGTTCATATAAAGGTTGAGTATCACTAATCCAAAAATCCAAAATGCTCCAAATGCTCCAGAAACTTTCTGAGCACCCACAAGTAGAAAATTCCATGCCCAACTTTCTGTGACAAGTCATAGTTAAAAGGCAGGCACATCCAGCATTCTGGGAGGCTGAAACAGGAGGATCACAAGTTCAAGACCTGCCTAGGAAACTCAGCAACTTAGTGAGACCTTGTCTCAAAAATAAAAAATAAATTTAAAAAGGATTAGAAGGGCTGGGGATTTAGCTTAGTGGCTTAAGCGCCTGCTTGGCAAGCACAAGATCATGAGTTCGATCCCCGGTACCAAAAAAAAAAAAAAAAGGATTAGAGATGGAGGTCAGTAGAGCACACCTGAGTTCAAACCCTAGTCTCTAGTATGGGGCAGGAGTTGGAGGGGAGGCAGATACATGAAGAATACTGTATAAAACCACTTTTGAGAACCAGGTGTGGTGGCACATGCCTATAATCCCAGCACTCAGGAGGCTGAGGCAGGAGGATCTCCAAGAGTTCAAGGCTGGTCTGAAATACATAGTGAGACCCTGTTTCAAAAATAAACAGGGCTGGTGATATAATTCAGCGATATAGAACCTGCCTGGCAAGTGCTAGGTCCTGAGTTCAATTTCCGCTCCCTGAAATAAATAAATAAATGAGACCATCTTCATGCCAGTATAGTGGCTATAATCCAGCACTTGGGAGGCTGAGGAAGAATTGCTGCAAGTTTGAGACCAGACTGGGCTGTAAAGTGAGATGCAATCTTAAAAAAATTAAAAATTAAAAATTTTTAAATTAAAACAATAGAATTACCTTCAGGCCTCATATATAAGGTATATGTGAAACATAAATTAATTTCTTGCTATGATTTGATATCTCATTATACATGTGCAAACATTCTATAATCTGATATCCCAAATACCCCTATTAGAAAACAATTCGCATAAGAGACTCTTGACCTGTACACATTTCCTTGTTCAGTGTCTGTTTTTTCCCCAATACACAAGCTTCACCAGAATAAGAACCTAGGGCCAGGGTTTTAGCTCAGCAGGCTCAAGCACCTGCCTGGTAAGTGCAAGGTCGTAAGTTCCATCTCCAGTACCAAGCAAAAAAAAATGAAAAGAATGAGAACCTAGAATAGTGCCTAGCATGGCACATATGAAATGTTCAGCAACTATTCATTACATAACTGACTCCTAGGCAGAGACGAACAAAACCCACACAGTCCTTCCTTGCTCTTGTGAAGCTTCCTATCTGTTAAGAGTTTATCACCTCTATGACCTGGAACAAGCTGGTCCCCATCTCTGACCCTCGAATTCCTAGTCCATATGTATCCTAATAAACTCTCTTCATACTTAAGAAGAGTAATGTGAAAATAAGCTAGTATATGACTGATACGCATAAATCACCTGCACAGATGTTAATAGGTGTTGCTATCAAGCTGTATTGGAAGAGTAGAAGGCAGGAAAGAAGGGAGGGAGGGAGGGTGAGACAAAGAAAGAGGACATGAAACCACTTGGACTTTATTTCATCCAGAGATCAAAACTGCACTTTATCCACAGGCAAACTTACAATATCATTGTTGTTGTTTTGTGACAGGGTCTCACTGTGTAGCCCAGGGTGGCCTGAAATTTGCAGTGATCCTCCTGCCTCAGCCTCCCCAGTGCTGGGATTATAGGTATGTGCCATCACACCTGGCTAAAACTGCAAGATTTTAGGAGGGAAATCCCTTGGCTCAAATCACTTTTTTTTTTTTTTTAACTCTCTGGCTAGAGGATGAAAAAGGATTAGAGAGTTAGTACAAAGGTAGCCCTGTGAGGGGATGGCCATTAAATTAGGGGCCATTAAAAAATGAGGCCGATGAGATGAAAGAAATATCTTAATTAAAGAAATATTTATGTGCCAGACATGAGGCAGGAGGATCACTGAGTTTGAGGCCAGCCTGGGTCACATAGTGAGTTCAAGGCCAATCTGAACCACATGGCAAGAGCCTGTGTCAAAATGAAAGAATGAAAGAGAGAGAGAGAGAGAGAGAGAGAGAGAGAGAGAGAGAGAGAGCAAGTCACCTTTCTGCTGGATGTGGTGCATGGCCTATAATCCCAGCATTCCAGAGGCTGAGGCTGGAAAATCACTGTGAGTTAAAGGCTGGCCTGAACTACATAGCAAGATCCTGGCTCAGAAAAACCAGCAAAACAATAAAAAAATGTAAACCAGGTGTGGTGGCACACCCCTGTAGTCCCAGCAACTCTGGAAGACTAAAGCAAAGGGATGACAAATTCAAACCCACCCTGGAAGTTTAGTGATTTAGCAAGTCCTGTCACAGAATAAAAATGGCTGGGGATGTAATTCAGTGTGAAGACCTTGAGTCCAGTCCTAGTGCTGAGAAAAGAAAAGAAAAGAGAAAAAGAGAAGAGTCTAGTAGCTAATTGTGGTGGGACATGCTTATAATCTCAGCACTGCATGAGGCTGAGGCAGGAAGACTGCAGGTTTCACTGCAACCTGGACAATTTAGCGAAGCAGCAAGACCCTGTTTCAAAATAAAAAATGAAAAAGTCAGATGTAGCTCAGTGAGAAGGCCCTAGTTTCAAATACCAGCACCAAAAAAGAAAGAAAAGAGAAAGAAGAAAAGAGAAAAAGAAAAAGAATACAGGTGGACTTATACACAGCAGTAGGTACACTGGAAGCTTTTGGTAGGCAATGGGTTGTACGTATTATGATATTTTGAAGGTTGCCGTAAATTGCTACGTGAGGCTAGAATTTGGAGTGTGTGTGTGTGGTGTGTGTGTGTGTGTGCGTGCCTGCACACACGTATATATGTTTGTGCAGTGGGGAAGGAAATAGCAAAGTAAAGATCTTGTATGGATTCCATTCTCAAAGTGCAGCATTGCCAGAAGCAATTGGCGTAACACTATTATTTGGAAGTAATGACAAACATCTGACACCACGCAGTCCTTCTTACACCCCAGGCTCCACGCTAAGCCCCGGAAGAGTCACTGGCCATGATCACAAAGCAGCAAGAGTGGGCTGAGACTTAAGTTTTCTTGCTCTAACTCTCATGCTTCCTGCAACAATGCTAATAATAACATTTATTGAGGCTGACACATTTCATGTAATCCCTAGACAGTCATGGCGTATGCTATCTGAACGCTTTGCAGAGGAGAGAGGCAAGGCCTGAGAGGTTGAGTCCTCTTAGTCTGACCACCAGTAACAGGTAGAAAACTGTGGGCTGCTCCTAATTACTTCAAGAGAAGCTGCCAAAGTTGCTCTGCAGACATGTGCCACCACACTGGCTCTGTTTTGGTGTTTTGACCTCAAATCAACAGGAATCACATGCCTGTAATCACTACAATCAAGAGGCTGGGGCAGGAGGATTACTGTGAGTTCAGGGCCTGTCGGGGCTACATTAGCGAATTCAAGCGCAGCCTGAACTATGTAGTGAAACCCTGTCTCAAAAAACAAAATGAACAAAATGAAAGAAAAACATAGAAATATATAGAAGGAGGAGGAGGAAGAGGAAGGGGAGGAAGAAGAGAAAGAGGAGGAGAGGAATATAAATGGGGAGCCCAACATGGTGGTACACACTTGTGATCCCAGCTGAGGGAGGCTGAAGCAGGAAGACTGCCTTAAGTTCAATGCCTAGAATAGATAGCAAGTTCAAGGACAGCCTGAACTGCATCATGAGATCCTGTCTCAAAAGACAAACACAAACACAAAAACAAACAAACAAAGTGTTGGACTAGGAATATAGCTGTGTGTTAGAGTGCTTGCCTAGCACAAACACCAGAATTAGATCCCTAGCATCCTTCAAACCAAACCAAACCAAACCAAACCAAACCAAACCAAACCAAACCGAAAGCTTCTCTTTGCCCTAATCTCTTTGGATGTGCCTCTGGTCTCTCATAGACTATATATCCTGGATTCCTGAATTGCCATCCTCTGTTACACCTAATAAACTCTTTGCTTTGGAGAGTCAATTTCTTTGTTTCTCAAATCTGCCTTGACCCATCCATTATCCATCCATCCATCCATTATCCATCCATCCATCCGTCCACCCATCCATCCATCTAAGACAGACACCATCATAGGGACTGAACACAAATTCTGGAGCCTTAATCTTTTACTCATTAAAAGCCAGGATTTCGGTCTGCAGAGCTAGTTTCTCCCTCGCTGCGGTGATCACCCTGCCTCAGTCTCCCGGGTGCTAGGATTACAGGCATGCAGCCACCATGCCCTGCCAGCTACTGTTTTTTGGAAACACACACACACACACTGAAAAGCTGCTTTTGCTGAAAAGCAGTGGGCTTTTCATTTGAGCTTGTGGATGTCTGGTGGATGACAAAAAGCAGAATAAGGGTTGGGCTTCATTTCCTCTCTTTCACGGCACTGGGGATTGAACTCCAGGGTCTTGACACTGAGTTACATCTTCAGATCCTTTTTATTTTTTATTCTGAGACAGGATTTCCCTAAATTGCTAAGTTACCCAGGCTGGACTGGAATTTAAAATCCTCCCAGTTCAGCCTTCCAGAATGCTGGGATTACAGGCATGTGCGTCTTGCACCCCGCTGACCCTATAGTCTGTTACTTTAAAGCTTAGAGTCAGACCCTGGCTCAGGTCTGCACATGGGCCTGCTAATCACTCAGGGAGTGTCTGTCTGAAAGCTGGCAACACCAGGCTGATTAGCCCTACATTTACACAACCTATCTCACCCCCTTCAAGACTGAGGACACCAAGATAAGAGATTTACAGGGACATTCAACTACCAATGAGCATCCAGAAGTGGCCAGCTGTTGCCCCAAACCTGGGGTCACCTTGGATTCCAGCAAAGCCTCCATAAAACTGAGACTGCCCCAAGTGGAAACAGTCACCTCACAGGGACAGGGCTATGTGACAAGGAGTTCTCCAGAACCACCTTGGTAAACTGGGACGAAAATAATGATGGATCAGACCCCAGCCCACTTCAGCTAACACATAAAAGCTGGCTCCCCTCTTTTGCTAATATGCCGATCTGGAAGTGCCTTCCCTGGTTTTTCTTTCTAACGCTAATAAATCAGTCTATGCCTTTCACTGACACCGAAATGACCCTATCAGGAGCCAGAGTATGGTGGCACATACCTGCACTCCCAGCGCTGTGTGAGGCTAAAGTGAGAAATTGCAAATTTGAGCTCAGCCTGGGGAACTTATCAACATCCCATCTCAGAGACTGAAAAAATAAAAGAGGGGGGTGTAGCCCAGTGTGAAGGTCCTGAGTTCAATTTCAGTAGTGATGAGAGAGGGAGAAGGTCAAATTTCCACCTTCCACCCAGAATCACTATCCTGTGGAACTCTGATATATTTTTCTCTGTGGTCATAACAATGCTATATACTTAACACAGCACCATGCACATGAACCCAGGTCAGTGTGGGCAGATCTAACTTGTTCCTGCTAAATCTTGTGTGGTGGAGTGCCACCACACCTAGCTGTTTGCTCCATCTTTAATAGCTCTGAATGTTATGAAAAAAAAGATTTTTTGTTTTGTTTTGTTTTTTGAGTCAGGGTCTCACTGTATAGTTCACGATGCAGCCCAGGCTGACCTTGAACTCACAGCGATCCTCCTGCCTCAGCCTCCTGAGTGCTGGGCTTATAGGAAGGTGCTACCTCACCTGTCTTGAATGTTATGAATTTTTAAAATTTTCCCATCTGATTAAAAACGGTATCTTTCTGTCATGTTGATGTGTGACAAGGTTAACCAGCTTTTCATAGGTTTATTAAAGGTCATTTCCTTTTATTTATGTGTAATGACTAAAAGTGGCTTTGAAAGAACAGACCAGAGAACTTTAGTAGCAGGTATTCTATGCAGTCTACACCAAGATCCCCAAACAGGAATCATCTTAAAAGGGAATTATAAGCAGTTTAATATCGATGGATGGTAACTTTGTAGGATGGGAAAGCAAGAAATAAAAGTAGATATATGGAAGCTGGTCTTCACAGAGTATGACTGTAATCCCAGCACTCTGGAGGCTGAAGCAGGAGGATAGCAAATTTGAGCCTAGCCTGGGAAACTTAGAATTTTAGCAAGATCCTGTCTCAAACATAAATTTAAAAAAGAGCAGTGAGTGCCAGACATGGTGGCACATTTCTGTGATCCCAGCACTTAGGAGACTGAGGCAGGGGAAACTGGTAGTTCCAGGCCAGCCTGAATTACATAGCAAGACCATATGTCAAAAAACAAACAAAACAATCCTGAAAACAAAAATAAAAGAAGGGCTGAGGAAGTAACTCATTGCCAAGGCCCTGGGTTAAATGCTCAGTACTGAAAGAAAAATAAAAGTGGAGGGATGGATAAAAGCCAGATCTTTTAAAGTGTCTTTCATGCCTCAATCCCATCATGTTATCGGTAGCTTCTTCAAAAAGTGGCTAACCACCAAAATGCTACCTAGTTTTGTGATGCTCCTGTCTCCTTCCAGAGCTGGTTTGCGGGGTATTCTCATTTTGAACAAAGAATTGGAGGAAACAGGCAAAAACTGGTAGCAAAGTTTATTTGCAAAAGCAAATTGTGAAGAGTGAGAGGAAAACTGGCTCTGCAGCGTGAGCTTGGGCCAAGTAAAAGAGGAATAAGCCAGACCAAAGCGCACCCTGGAGAGTACGGGGTGGGCTTCTGCGAGGAAAGCCAGGCTAGCGAGCTCTTCATTGCTTCCGTGTGTCCTTTACACTGTCCAAGTCCCAAAGAAACGTCGGGCCAGAGAGACGGCCACAGGCTGACATCAGGTATAGGGCATCTTACTGAAATCCTGCTTGAGGTCTCTTGAGATGTCCACATGCAGGGCTTTGGGAACTGTTCTGCACATGTGCTCAAGGATCTTGGAAAGGACGTGTCTACTTCCCCAGCCAGTTTTACCACAACCTAATCTCTTATTTCAGTACTTCTGGGGACATTAGACTCTATCTAGGGGGTATAAACAAGGCAGGCTCTTTCAGGTGGCGGGTGCGAGTTGACATAGTAGGTGTACAGTGTGTTAGTGTGACCATAACAAAGTAGTGCCGCAAATCAGATTTAAAAAGTAAGCCAGGCATGGTGGCACGTACCTGTAATCCTAGAACTCAGGAGGCTGAGGCAGGAGGATTGATGTGACTTTGACCAGCCTGGAATATATATTTAGACTTTGTCTCAAAACAAAACAAAACAAAAAATGGAAATTATCCAAGTGTGGTGGTGGACAACTGGGTTCTAGCACTCAGGAGACTTGGCCAGAAGGACGGTGAGGTCAAGGCCACACAGACTACATAGCGAGTTTGGAGTCAGCCTAGAATACATAGTGAGACCCTGTCTCAAAAAACAAAAAACAAAAAAAACCTCCTAACCAAACAAACTTAAAAAAACTAGAACGTTATTGTTTCAGTTCTAGAAGCTAAAAGTTCAAACTTAAGGTGTCAGCAGGGTCATGTTTTTTCTGTAGCATATAAAGGAATTCATCTTTGGTTCCTCCTGTTCTTCTTTTTGGCAGTACTGGGGATTCAACCCAGATCCTTTGCACTGAGCTACTTCCCAGCCCATTTTACTTTTTATCTGGAGACAGAATGTCACCAAACACGCAGGCTGGGCTCACACTTGTGATGCCTGGGTCTCACCCTCTGGAGCAGTTAGAGTTATAGGTGTGTACCACCATGCCCCGCTTCGCATGAAACTTCGATTAATAAGTTTAACAAATAAATTAATAAGATTAACAAATAAATTTGTTCTGCTTTTTCCATCTTTTATTATAGGGCTATCAGCCATGAACTTTTGGATAGATGGGAAAATATATAAGTTTTTTCCCCTAGACAAATAGAATCACATTCTGAATCCTGCAGGTAAGGACTTCTATGTATCTTTTCTTTTTGTGTGGCACTGGGGATTGAATCCAGACCTTTTACACTAAGCTACATCCAGTCAAAGCCCTTTTTTTCCCTTTTTGATGTTTTTATTTTGAGGCAGGGTCTCACAAAATTGCTCAGATGAGACTTGACTTGTAATCCTCCTGCCTCAGCCTTCCAGAGTGCTGGGACTGCAAGTGTGTATCTCCACATCCAGTTGGATTTAATGAATATCTTTTCTTTGTATTTTAAAGAGAAAAAAAACACAGGAATATCAAGAAACAACCCAACAAAAACACAAGAAGCAAACAAACAAAAAATAATAGCCATATAGGATTTCTGCATATCTTTTTTCAATGGCAGACACAACCTATAAGAAAGGGAAGAAAAATATTCATGAGGAGGATATTTAATGGAGCCCATTGTCAAGGACAATGACAGCAGGGACAGATAAGTAGGGACACATCTTAGAGAAGTTAGGGTGGTGGAAACCACAGGAGTTGGAGATTGAACACGGTGGGGAGGAGAAACGTGCTCCCGGGGGCTGTAGATTGGAGTGTGGATACACCGTGAGGAAGTGATGTGGCCTCTGTGAAGAACAGGGACTCTAGTGGAAAGGAGGGCACCCTCCGGAAAGCTGGGGCAGCACTGGGAAGAGAGTTGCGGATTAGTGGTCCCCACCTGGACCAAGGCCATTCCTTCTTTGATGGCTGCCAGCAGCTGTTGCTGCTTCCCAGCCTTTGTGTTTGGGGACAAGGTCTCACTGTGTAGCCCAGGTTGGCCTCAAACTCACAATCCTCCCATCCAACCCCAGAGCACTGGGGTCACTCACAGGTGTGTCGATCCACTGTTCACACAGCAGCCAGAGTAGTTTCCAAAACTCTGTCCAGTGCTCAAGTCCTACAAGGTCTCTTGTTCCTACAAGAACTCCGGGCTCCATACTGCAGCTTACAATGGGCAAAGCTGGTATTGAGAGTCGTCCTTGTAGCCGTAATTTTTTTTTTTTTTTATCTTTTTGAGACAGGGTGTCTCTATGCAGTTCGGGCAGGCCTTGAGTTCACTTTGTAGCTCAGGCTGTTCTCGAACTCGCAACGATCCTCCTGCCTCAGCCTCCCGAGTTCTGGGATTACAGGCGTAAGCCACCACGCCCAGCTACAACAGCCGTGATTTTCTTTGACTTTATGCCTTGTGTGTGATGCTCCAGCCGTTGGCTTTGGCCCATTTCTGGGCCTCTGTGCAGGCTTCTTTCTACTTCTCAAAGGCTCCTCACCACCTGGCTCATTCTCATTCTTCAGATGCCCTTTGTCTAAGAACAAAATCACAACAATTCAGTTTAGCAATCTTGATTAGCTTTATTTTTGGTTCTAGAATTGGGCAAGACTTCATCACATAAAATAGAATACGTTCCCATGGGCTGAGCAGAAAAGGTTGGTATTATAGATAGAGGCTGAAAAAAGTAGAACAAAGCAAGTTGTTTATTCCAAAGTTACTTTCCTTGTAAGGCAGGCATGTGGAGACATCAGGGAAAATAACTGGTGTTTGGTTTTGTTTTGAATGCTACTGGGGATTGAGCTCAGGGTGTTTACATGGAGGTAAACTCAAGTTCTTTTTTAATTTACCTATTTATTTTTACTTATTTATGTTTTTTAAAATTTGGGGTTTTTTTTTTGGTACTGGGACTTGAACTCAGGACCTTGCTCTTGCCAGATAGGTACTGTGCCACTGAGCTATATCTCTGGTCCTGATTTTTTTGTTGTTTTTGTTTTTTTGAAATAGGGTCTCACTTTGTAGTTCAGCCTGGCCTTGAACATACTGTGTAGCCTAGGCTCATGATTGTGATCCTCCTGCCTCAGCCTCCTGAATCTGGGATTACAGGTGTGTGCCACAATGCCTGGCCTGGCTATTTTTTATTTTGAGACAAGCTCTTGCTAAGTCACCAAGCTGCCAAGACTGGGCTAAAATTTGGGATCCTCCTGCTTCAGCTAAACCAGAGTGCTGGGACTATATAAACTTATATACCATGCCCAGCTAGGTTACTTTTTGTAAGGACCAGGGCAGTGCAAACTTCATTATTTTGGTCATTGAGATGGGCCTGTTTAGGAAATGTGGCTGTTGTCTGTCTAAATTTGATTTCTCAGAACTTCAGACGAACAGTCTCATTTCAGGTTGGTGACAGTGGTCCTTTAACATGAGTGTCTCCGTGTTGACTTTCAGCCTGTGTGTTGGGACCCAAAGCAAGAGTGTAAAATGATGGCCTCTTGTACCTTTTCTAATGCCCTTATATGAAGGCAGGAGTTCAGGGACAGGCAAACTGGCTGGAGAAGTGGGCATGACTTGCTAATTGCAAAGTTCCACAACACACTGCACAGAACCATTCCCAAAGCCCTGCACCACATAGAACCAATTAGAGAGTGCTGTCTTCAATTCTTCTTGGGAGAACTCGTGCACATCTTTTTAAAATTGAGACACAGCCTTTCTGTGCAGTTCAGGCTGGCCTCAATCGCACGGTGATCCTCCTGCCTCAGCTTCCTGAGTTCTGGGATTAGAGGTGTAGGCCACCATGCATGGCTTCCTTTTTGTATTTTTTTTAACCAGTTTTTTGCTCAATACAGAAAGAACCTAGAGTCCACCTCTAGAAGGAGACTGCAGCACTCCAAACTTGGTACACTTTCACCTCTCTGCGAAGGCTTTCACAGTAATTCTAAGGCAGCATTGTGCTGTTTTTCTTCATAGCCTGTCAAGTTCTCTATCAGCTCTAGTTCATCTGTCTTCCTGGACTACACACAGCACCAGGTCAGAAGGCAGCGACCTGGCTGGGTGCAGCTCAGCCATGGTGTGTGTTTAGGACACCCACCCCAAGGGCTTGCTCCTGCTGTACCCCACTGCCCAGCACAATGTGTGGTGTGGGGGAATTGCTGAGCGAACCAATGGCCACATGGGTTTGCAACCTAATTATGATGGCAGAAGGAATTGCAGGGGAGAAGGTAGACCAGTGAAACCCTGTGGGACACCCAGGTGGAAAGACCAGCGAAGGAACCAAAAGAGTAACTGGAGTCATGGTAGCAGTGCCAGTGCTGTTCACTGGATGGGACCTCAATTGGTGAATTTAAAGATGGTGGCAAGTGGAGGAGGTTTACTGCTGTAGCAGATGAGTGGGTAGAAGGGAAGAGGTGGAAGGCCCCAGAGAGAGAAGACTCAGAAGGAGTGTCTCCAAGGAATGAAGAGGGGGTTGGATCTGGACCTCCGTTGGAGGAATTAGGTAGGAGCAGGGGAGGGTGTTGTCCTCTCTGGTTGCTCCCGGGAGGAGAGGAGAGGAAGGGTGGGAGGCAGTGTCCAAAAAGTCAAGGCAGCTCTTGGCTGATAGCATTAGTTTTCTGCAAAAATGAGTGTGCTGAGACTGAGGGGGTCTGGCATAAGTGAGGGGTGCTCAGCTTCTGTCTTGTTACCTTCCTAGAGTATTCAACATGACCCACCACTGCCTCTTTGAAATGCTTCTCTTCTTGACTTCTGTGATTTTGGCCTTTTCCATTTAACAAGCTCGATGTTAACAAACGTGATGCCTCTGATCATAGGCTCTGTGTTATGAGGTGCTGGGGATACACTGGAGACCAAGATATCCCTGGGCCCTGCTCTCCCAGAGCTTACAGCCTCTCTTGCAGATACTTTTCAAGTAATCCCACAATTTCCTTCTACTTTCTTCTTGTTCCTTCTGGGAAATTTTTTACAAGTTGCTCTTTCTCTGTCCATCTTGGGTGTTGCTGCTTTATTGATGAGTCCTGGGCCCTCCTTCCCTTCATGTAAGATCAATATGATGTCAACTAAGTGTGGTTTCTGGACCATCACAGTCATCTAGGAATTTGTTGGAAATTAAGTACAGTAGCTGGGCGTGGTGGTTCACATCCATAATCCTAACACAAAGGAGGCCGTAGCAGGAGGACTGCACAAGTTTGAGGCCAGCCTGGACTGCATAGTAAGTTCAAAATCAGCCTGAACTATGACAGTGAGATCCTGTCTCAAAAACCAAACCAAAACCAAAACCAAACCAAACCAAACAAAACAAACCCCCCTCCAAAAACAATGAAGTGCAGTAATCCCAGTTTAGAGAAAGATGGGACCCTTAGGTAAGGTTAGAGCAAGGGACACAGGCCCTTGTAGAAGGGAGGAGGAAAGTAGCTTCTATGACTAAGAGCAGGCAGTTTTGTGGCCTCAAACTCACCATGCAGCTCAAGCTGGTCTGGAATCTGGGCTGCTCTTGCCACAGGAGCTTCATGGAGGAAGCTGCCCCAAACTGGGAAGCCCAGGCTGACTGCAGTCTCTGCCAGCACTGCTCCCTGTCCCAGGGCACAGAGGCATCGGCGGGCTCCT
Source organism: Hydrochoerus hydrochaeris (assembly GCA_004027455.1). Lineage (NCBI taxonomy): Eukaryota > Metazoa > Chordata > Mammalia > Rodentia > Hydrochaeridae > Hydrochoerus > Hydrochoerus hydrochaeris. Next base: position 40,397 of record PVLA01007889.1, on the reverse strand, counting down.
GGAAAGGCAGTCAGGCCAGCACCAAGGTTCCCAGGCAGGCTTGCCCTCTGCTTCCTGCCGTCTGCACTCAGCTCTCTCAGGCTCCAGCTGTAAGGACTTGCACCTTAAAGGCTTTCACGCTCCATACCTGTAGCGTGAGACTCACTTCCCTGGCTGAACCTTCCCCAGCCTGGTATCACAGTCCCAGCAGCTGGTCCTCGACAGCCCATCCACAGCAGGTGCCACTGGGAGCCTCCACTCATTACCCCCCAGGTGCCTGGAGATCTCTGTGGACTCGCCCTTTGGCGTGGAGCTCCCTGAGGCAGGGGCCTAGCAGGGCTTGAGGCTGCTGGTATCTCAGATTCTCCAAGCAGTCTCCCCACATGCTCAGTTGTCCAGTCCACAGAACCTGGGCACTGGCCTGGTTCCCTTCTCACCCGATTAGCTTGCCCAGGGGAAAGCTCCTTGACTTACCTTGAAGTGTCTCCAGACCTGCCCGCTTCTCCTCCCAGCATCTTTTTTTTTGGTACCAGGGATTGAACTCACGACTCTGTGCTTGCAAGGCAGGCACTTATGCTAAATCCCTAGCCCTCCTCCCACCATCTTTGATCCTGGCTCCTCCTCACTGCATTCCCCGTGCCCTGGCCCAGTTATCCTTCTAAAATGCACATCCAGTCCTGCCACTGCTTGCCCAACCCCTTCAGTGACCACTGCGTCCAGAGTGGACACTAGGTGTCCTAGAGAGGGCTTCCCTGGCCTGCTTGCCTCTGCTTTTCTCTCCCTCCCCATCACACTGTCCGGTCATCTCTGAGGGTAGCACTAGCTCTTTGGAATTTTCATCCCCATTACCTGCTCAGGAAAGCCTGTCCTCCCTTCCTGGCCTGGGCATCTCCCCATAGTGGCGCACCACTGCCACCTGGGGCTGACTCAGGGTGGCACCCTGGAGCATACTCGTCCCGACTTTCATCTCAGGCCTGAAGTGCAGGGAAGCTCTGCAGGAACCTTAACAGAGGAGAGACATTGGCTTGATGTGGTGGCGCAGGCCTGTAATTCCAGCTCTGGGAGGCCGAGGCAAGAGGATTGCAAGCTTGATCCCAGCCTTTGTAATTTAGTGACTTACTAAGGTTCTGTCATTAAAACAAAGCAAAACAAAACAACCTAAGATTTTGTTTTCCAGGAAAGTAAAAGAGCACGGGCTTAGATGAACTAAGAAGGAAAAACAAAAGAAGAAGAAAGGGTCATTCCCAGTGCTAGTGAGCGAGTGAAGGACGCAAGGGCCCTGGGAAGCAGTGAAAGGAGGAGCCTTCCAACTTCCTGAAGGCAGTGAAAGTCAAGTGGTGGTGGAGGGTGGGGAGGGTGGGTCATGAGGAGGAATGGGATGCAGTGTGGCCCTCTGGCTGAGGGTGGGGACTCCTTCCACGTAGGTTGACAAGGCATCAGCATCTCGGTACAGGGCCCACCTTCCTTGCTTAGCTCTTGACAGAAGTGCAGAGCCCAAGGAAACTGTTGTCATGGCATGGGAACCGCCAGGCCTGGCTGGATGTGACCCGTGCGTGGTACCTGTGGTCCACCTGGGCTGGTGGGGAGCTGGGCTCTCTGGGGGGCTGCAGCACTGGTGCTGAGACAGGACGGATGCAGAAGGTGTGCATGCCAGTCCCAAAGGCCAGGGTCAGCTCAGAGAGAGGAGAGGAGCTGGGGGCGGGGCTTGTACAGTGGCTGCGGGAAAGGCCAGCGCCCCCTCTGCCCTTGTTCCCCACTCAGGTCCCCCTGGCCTTCCTGCAGGAATGACAGCAGCTGCCTCCTCATACAGTCTCCTTGGATTTCCCCAAAGCACCACTGTCATCCCCTCTGCACAGGGCAGCAGGTCATTCATCAGATGTAAGGTAGGCATGGCACTGCACACCTATAATCCCAGCATTCGAGAGGCTGAAGCAGGAGGATTGCACAAGTTTGAGGCCAGCCTGGGCGACATAGTGAGTTCAAGACCAGCCTGACTACATAGCAAGACTCCATCTTAAAAGGAATAAAAGTAAATAAAGCCCTGTCATCAGTGTCACCGGCCAGAGGACAGCAAGCCTTCCCTGGGCCCCTAGGACAGCAGCTGGCAGCAGCACCTTCCACACAGTGGCCGGAACCCAGAGATTTCAGGTGGAAGTGGAAGAATGTTTTAAGACTTCAGCTGGGGGTTAGAAAACCACCTGTGTCTAAATTCAATAGCATAGCTGGATACAAAGTCAACATTTGGGAAACAATAGCCTTTAGGTACATGAATAACAATCTCACTGAGAGAGCAATCAGGGCAACAACACTCTTCACAATAGCATAAAAAAAAAGAAAGGAAAGAAAGACAGACAGACCTAGGACTAAGTCCAATGAAGGATATAAACTGCATTGAAAACGACAGTACTCTGCAAAAGGAGACTGAAGAGGCTATCAGAAAATGGAAAGACATTCCTTGCTCTTGGGTAGGAAGAACCAATATAGTGAAAATAGCCATACTTCCAAAATTTATATACACATCCAATGCAATTCTGATCTAATTTCCAAATTAGAGAAAACAATCCTAAAATTCACCTGGAACCACAGGAGACCAAGAATAGCAAAGGTGATCCTAAGCAAGAAAGGCAGAGAGATGGCATCAAAATCCCTGACTTGAAATCACACTATAAACTTACTATGATAAAAACGGCATGGTACTGAAGAAAAAAAAAAACTGACCTGAAGATCAGTGGTACAGATTAGAAGATGAAGAAACAACTCCAGCCATACTAAACCACCTTTTCTTTGACAAAGGTGCCAAACACATTCACTAGAAGAAAGACGGCCTCTTTAATAAATGCTGCTGGAAAAACTGGCTCTACACATGCTGAAGATTGAAATTGGACCCATATCTTTCACCATGCACTAAACTAATTCGAAATGAATCAAAGATCTAAATATTAAAACAGAAACATTAAATCTGCTGGAAGATAGACTAGGTAAAACTCTTGAAGACATTGGTGTAGGCAAAGTCTTTATGAATAAAACCCTGATTACACAGGAACTATCAGAAAGAATCAACAACTGGGATCTCATTTTATTAAAGTTTTTTTTTTTTTTAATACCAGGAATCAAACTCATGACCTGTTGCTTGTCAGGCAGGCACTTATGCTGCTGAGCTAAATCCCCAGCCTTATTACAGTGAGCTAAATAAACCTTTCCTTTCTTCATTTTGGGTGTCAGGTATTTTGTTCCAGCAACGAGAGAAAAGTAACCAAGACAGAATGCCAAGTACCAGGAGTGGGGTCATTGTTGTGACTATACCTGACCATGTAGTTGAAGCGCCTTTGGGAATGGCTTGAGGGAATAGTTGGAAAGGTTTGGAGATGTCGCCTGGAACATCTTAGGCTGTTTCATATGAGAGATTCTGGTCAGAGTTCAGAGACCAGAAGGGTGATAGAAAGCCTGCTGGTAAAGACCAGGTTCCAGAGGTTTCTGCTAGGAAGAAAGACTGCATTGGTTGTTGGACTCCAGAAGATGTGTGTTATGGCTTGGCAGAAAGTTTGTCAACATTTTGCTTATGTTCAGAGATTTTGCCTGAGACTGAGATTAGGGGCAGCGAATTGATTAATCTGGCAGAAGAAATTTTAAGGGAGTCGAATGTTGAGGCAGTGGCATGGCTACTGTTGGGGTCTTTTAGCCAGATTTATGTTGCAAATCAAGAGCCAAGAGCCCAGCAGAATGATTTAAAATGTTGTGAGTTTGGCCAGAAAGGAAGCTCCAGTAAAGTTGTGGACTGTAAAGATAGAGCTGGAGACCTCAATTGCTGAGAAGGAACAGAGAAATAAAGATGGCCTGGAGACATTGCAGGAAGCAGCAGGCCCTCATGCTTTGCAGCCCCAAAACTGCAAAACTGAAAGATTACTTGGAGAAGAAAGCCTCAGAGCACTATGTTCCAGAATGGTTGGAGACCCCAAGAGGTTCCAGAATGGTAGCAGCATAGAGAATCAAGTTCAGAGTGCCCAGCAATCCAGGCACTTGGCTTCTGTAGCCAAGAGAGAGGAAAGCCTGGCTACTGCTTCAGCTAGCAGCAAACCTCAGCGTCATCCACATGCTGCCGCTGGTTTTAGGTACATACAGAATGCACAACTTCTGAGGTTGAAAAAGCTTCCACCTCGATTTCAGAAGGCCTGGGAAGCCAGGCAGTGTGCCCCTGAGAGGGCAGTGTGTGAAGCTGCGAGAGTGGAGCCAAAAGTGCCATAAAGACCCCAGAAGTTTGGAAAAGCCAGGAACACGGATCATCTCAGGAAAGCTGCAGTGAGGAACAAAGCCAGCCCAAGAAAGAAGCCATGGGATCGGTGACCACCAGAAGTACCATGGGGTGGAACCACACAAGCCCTTTGGAGCTCACAATTTGCCACAGATGGCTTCAGATGCTGGATGTGCAACTATAGGACTTCACATTTGCCCTGCTGGATTTTGGGCTTGCTTTGGTTCCAATGCTATGTATTCCCATTTGTACCTTTTGGAATGGGAATGTTTATCTTTGTGCATTGCATGTGGAAGGGTTTAACTTTGTTTTCATTTGTACAGGGGTATGCTGCTAAGAGTTACCTTAGACTTGAAACTTGAACTTTTCAGCAATGTTGAAACTGTTAGGACTTTGAAAACTTACAGATGGACTAAATGCCTTTTCCTTAAAGGTGCATGGGTGAGTCTTTGGGGGTCCAAGGACAAAATGTTATGTTTTTAATGTAATATAATGTTGACAGATTTAATGCGGGTTCTTAGTGATTGTTAAGCTGTGTTATATTGTTCAAGTTGCAAAATGTTAAGAATAAGCATGCCTTTGTGTTAGGAGGCTGACTTAAATAAGTCTGGTTGCCAAGTGGACAAGGGGGGTGAAGTGTTATGGTGGATACATTGTGTCAGCTTCAGTTTAGAAGCTTAAGGGAGAGACTCAGCAAGGAGTCAGGATTCTTACTTTGTAAATATCCTCATCCTGTCTAAACCAGAGTAAGGAGATTTTGTGAGTGCTACACCTGCCCTGCCGAGTGGGGGTGGGGTGGCCTGTGTACACTAAAAGGGAGGAGAAGAGGTTTGTTCTTCCCTCCTTTTGCTCTGGCTGCTGCCTCGAAGTGCTGCCCCTGTGCCATGCCACCCTGCCTTGAAGCCAGCTGATTGTGGACTGAAACTTCCACAAACAGTGAGCTAAATAAACCTTTCCTTCCTTCATTTTGGATGTCTGGTGTTTTGTCCCAGCAAAGAGAGAAAAGTAACCAAGACACACAGGAGCTATCACAAAGAATCAACAACTGAGATCTTATCTTAGTAAAGTTCTTCTTTGCCTTTTTTGAGATTGAACCCAGGGCCTTTGCAACGCGCTGCATTCCCTGCCCTTTATTGCTTATTTTGAGACAGAGTCTTGCTAAATCAGTGGGTTGCTGAAGGTGAACTTTAATTTGTGATCGTCCTGCTTCAGCCTCCCAGAGTGGTATGATTACAGGTGTGCGTCACGATACCCAACCAGAAGGGCAAGTTTTCCAAGAACCTCTAGTTTCTTCTCCCTGACTGTGGCTTTAGCCTCTTCCTTCTGGGCCTTTCCACACTTCAGTGGTTGCTTAACTTGGACACATTGAGCCCCCGATATCACCAGACCTTTGTTATAAGAAGGTTTAGGTTCACAATACACGTTTTGCTTTAATTATATTCCTTTTTGAATAAGGCACACATGTGTAAGCATCATATGGTCTCACTAGTGTGAGAAGCTGAAAGAAACAACATATGTATGTATGTATATAAAAATAGTTAAAACAATTACACTACTGATTTCTCTGAGTTCACTGAAGAGAAAGATTTGGCTGGTCTTGTTTGGACAGTTGAAGGCAGATGTCTTGTGCTCTGGGTGACTGATTTAGAGATGACAATGTGCAGTGTATGTAAGATGACTGCCCCTGACTGACACGTGTGGAAATTTTTAGGTTTTTTTTTTCTTCTTTTTCTTTTTCCTTTGAAATAAAATGGATTTGGGGGGGGGAAGATGCCAAAAAAACCCTAAAGGTAGCATTTTTCTAATTTACTAGATTTTTTGGGACGCAATTAGCCTACATGTATGTGTGAATTAACTTAGTATTTAACGTTTTTTTTTCTCCTTTAATTAGTGTGTATTTGTGGTGCATAGCAGTTATAGTCACTGTAGAGAATTGGTACATGTACATAACACATTTCAGTGCCCTTCTTTGTCTCCCCTCTCTGCCACCCTGTTGGTTTTTTGTTTTTTGAGAGAGTCTCACTACGTGCTCCAGGGTGGCCTTTGAAACCTCTGTATAGTCCAGGCTGCCCTCAAACACTCAGCAGTCCTGCCTCAGCTTCCCAAGTGCTGTAGTGACAGGTGTGCACCACCATGCTCGGCTGATTTTTTAGCTTTTTGGAGAAACTGCCACAGTTTCCCACAGTTGGACTAATTTATGTGGCCACCAACAGTGTAGGAGCAGATGTTCCTCAACATACTTGTTGGGGTTATATCCTGACAAGTCCATTGTAAATTAAAAATTAGAAGTTAAAATGCATTTAAAGAGAAAATGAAAAGGAAAAAGAAGGAACAAATGCATTTAATATACTTAACCAGCCAGGCGGGATGGTACACAGCGTAACCCTAGCACCCTGGGAGCCTGAGGCTGGAGGATCGCAAGTTTAAACCCAGCCTGGGAAATTTAGTAACTTAGAGAGACCTTGTGTCAACATAAAACAGTAGCTCAGTATAAAGGCTCTGGGTTCAATCCCCAGTACTGCTAAAATTTCTACAAATCCTGACTATGCCTTACTGTAGCTTGTTTACTTCAACTTATTTAGGTTACATTGCCACATATTGATCAGGTTCATTTATTTTAATGACACCACTGTCTTTGTTTTTTTGAGACAGGGTCTCACTGTGTAGTTCAGGTTGGCCTTGAGCTCACTGTATAGCTCAGGCTGGCCTCAAACACCCAGCAATCCTCCTGCCTCAGCCTCTCAGAGTGCTAGGATTACAGGCGTGTGCCCCATGCCTGCCTGAGTGATCCACGAACTGGCACGTTACTGTACTCAGCGCTCCCACCCATGCACAGATCGTATATTTCCATTTATTTAGGTCTTCATTTATTTGGGGGGTTTACAGCGCAACTGAGTGGCAAGTGTGGAGTTCCCATCTCCCAAGCCACAGCCTCTCCTGTACCCGTGTCTCCACATCCTGACCGGGGCCTCAGACCCCCTCAGTAGCCCTGTAACACTGCGACGGAAGTCTGCCTGACAGGTCCGCACGGTGATGGATCCTCCCTGGGCTGCCTGGCCTCCCTCCCTCCCAGAATCCATGGCAACCACAGATCCTTCCCTTGCAGGCTCCTGGTTTTGCCTTCTCTGAATGACGCGCTGGAGTCACGCATGCGCGGCTTTGCAGCGCGCTCTGCTGGCTGAGCTTGGCTTTGGGGTGGTCAGGTCCCTCCCCGGGTTGAGCAATGGCAGCACGGTCCCCCGCCCCCCTGTAGTGAGGGTGACAAGGCACGCGGTGAGGCCGGGTTGGAAGTGTGTAGGTCTGTGAAAGCTGTCCTCTTAGTTCTCTGGAGAGGGATTCTTATAAAGGAGAGCAGCTGGCTGTGTATGGTGGTGTGCACCTGGAACTCCAGTGCTCAGAGAGGCTGAGGCAGGAGGATCCTAAGCTTCAGCCCAGCCTCAGCCACATAGCAAGACCATGTCTCAAAATTAAATCTAAAAATAGACTGGGCATGTAGCTCAGTGTGAAGGCCCTGGATTCAGTCCCCAGTACCACAAAACAAAGAAATAGCTGGGCATGGTGGCAACACCCCTATAATCCCAGCACTTAGGAGGCTGAAGCAGGAAAATCATCAAGAGTTCCAGTTCGGGGCCAGCCTGGGCTGCATAGTGAGACCCTGTCCCCCCCCAAAAAAAAGAAAAAGGAAAAGGAAAGAGAGGAAGAAAGAAAAAAAGGGGAGAAAGAGAGATTGACTGATTGATTTTCAATCCTTAGTACCACAAAAACAACAAAAAGAGAAAAAAGAGTGGCTCCTCCTTGATTCCTCTGGTTTCCTGGCTTTTTCTTCTGTTCCTCTTCCTTCTTGTGGTATTGGGGGTGGAACTCAGGTCCTTTGTATGAGCTACATCCCCAGCCCCTTTTTAGAAAAAATTATTTTGATTTTGAGGTAGGGTTTTACTATTTCACTAAATTGCCCAGGCTGGAATCCAACTTGTGAGCCTCCTGCCTCAGCCTCCGAGTGCTGGAATTATACGCATGCACCACCAAGTCTGCTACACTTGTTCATCTGTTTTAAGAAACTGGGTCATGTGACTGCAGAGACTGAAAAGTTCCAGATCTGCAAGCTGGAGACCTAGAGGCACAGATAGGCTCTTGTCCAAGCTCTGTAAAAGACGTGCGACCTAGCCCCGTGGCCCAGTAGTCGGAGCTGCCTCTTATTCGAGGAAGGGTCAGCCTTTCTGTCCTGTTAGCTCATTCAGTTGACTGGATGGGGACCATCCACAGTAGGTGGGCAACTACTTTATTAATTTTTTTCTTTGATTTTTTGAAATAGGCTCTCACTAGGCAACTCAGGCTGAACTTGAATCACAGTGTGGCCCAGGCTGGCCTCAAACCCCTGGCAATCCTCCTGCCTCAGCCTCCCATGTGCTGGCATTCCAGGCTGCAATGCCATCCCTGGCTATCTATTTATTCAGTCTGTGGATTCAGATGTTAGTCTCATTGGGAGGCACAGTTGAGGAGGCATCCAAAATAATACTGAGCAAACGTTTGGGCTCCCATGACCCCGTCAAACTGAGCGGTAACATTGATCAAGGCTGGGGAGAATGTGTGCTTTGAAGATCTGGAGGGCTCAGCTGTCAAACTTGCTGAGCCTGTTATTCCTGAGTCTAAAGAACTACGACTGTTTTATTTTTGGAAACTACCAGTTTGGGCATTTTATACTGAAAGACCCCGCCTTGCAGTTTGGATGTTTTTTATTTGTTTTGTTTTGTATTTTTGAGATAGGGTCTCACTGTGTATTCCAGGCTGGTCTTGAACTCACTATGTAGCCCAGGCTGGTCTTGAACTCGTGGCAATCCTCCTGCCTCAGCCTCTGCAGTTCTAGAATTACAGGCCTTCATTACCAAGTCTGGCTGCAGGTTTGAGTTATGATTTTTGATTTCATGATAGGGCAAAAGTGACATGCATTCAGTATACACCGTATTTTGAATTTTGACTTTTCCTGGGCTGGCAATAATACTCAGTCCTGCATGCTGGCAATGCTGATGACAACAGCAAGCAGCAGGTCCCAGCCAGGTGTGCAGCTGGGGTTCTTGACCAACACCCACCCTGGACTGTGCTGCGGGCCCTCCTGTGAGGGAGGCTGGGTGCACTCAGTGCATTTTCAACTTTCTACGCGTGTGCCCTGCTGGGATTTAACCGATAGTCCAGGAACATGGGTTTGCACGGCAGTTACGACGTTATTTTAACTGACCACTAGAGGGCAGTAAGGGATAATGAACTTAATTCAGTGTAATAAAGGGGCCAGGGAAAGCTAATAAGAGATAGTTAAAACAGTGTGTGTGAAAAACAAAACATGGCGTAGGTGCTGCTTGTTTATTTGTTTGTTTGTTTTGAGACAGGATCTCACTGAATAGTTCAGGCTTGCCTTGAACTGGCTTATGTAGCCCACACTGGCCTTGAACCGTGACAATCCTCCTGCCTTATAGATGAGTGCCACCACCCCCGGCAAAACATAATTTTTACCCGCCTTTTACCCATGAAAATCCTGAGATTTAAAAAAGGTGAGACACTTGTCCTGCCAGGCTTGGTAGTGTACACCTGAGGCAGGAAGATTGTGCCAAATTCAAGGCCATTTGGGCTACATAGTGAATTCAAGGTCATCCTGAACTACATAGCAAGACCCTACCTCAAAACAAAACAAAACAGCCCAGACCATGTATTCTAGTAGATCACAGATCAGAAATTTTAACTCAGTCTGATTCTGGTACAAATACATTTTTCCCATCTTTTTCCTATTACGAATTCTCAGGCTTTTGTTTTTTTGTTTCGTTTGTCCTGCCTCAGCTTCCTGAATGCTGAGATAACATGTGGGTACCACCATGCCTGGCTCATTCCTTCTTTTTAAAAATTTTTTTTCCTGTAGTAAGATAGAATTTTATTTTTATTTTTTATTTTTTTATCCGTAACTTTTAGATATACATAACGATCACATTCACCATCATAAACTTGTACCTCTACATGATATATTTTCTTCTACTTTCCCCATTCTCCTCCCCTCTACTTGACCCTTCTTCCTTACCTTATTTACAAAAGCTTCGATTCCATTTTATCCTTTTTTAAAAATTCATTTTAAACCAATACAGCAGCCTAGCATGGTGGCACGTGTGAAAATCTCAGCACTTTAAAGGGTGAGGCAAGAGGGGCACTATGAGTCTGAGGTCAGTCAGGGCTGTCCAGTGGGTTTAAGACTGGTCTGGGCTACTATGAAGACCCTGTTTTTAAAAAAATCTCCCCAAAATAAACAAAAAAGAAAAAAGAGCAGAGTGGCTGAGACTTTTTATTTTTTATTTTTTGCCTCTTTTCAGACAGGGTCTTGCTATATAGTTCAGGCTGGTCTTGAGCTCATTTTGTAGCCCCAACTGGCTTTGAACTCACAATGATCCTCCTGCCTCAGCCTCCTGAGTGCTGGGATTACAGGCATGTACCACCATGTCTAGCACTAAGAATTTATTCCCTGGTGTAAGATCTTCTGGGCTAAAATTCTGGCTCCAGCCAGCTGTGACGATGCATATCTATAACATCAGTACTCAGGAGGCTGAGGCAGGAGGATCACCATGATTTGAGGCCCACCTGGGCTGCATCATGAGTTCAAGATCAGCCTGAACTATATAGTGAGACCCTGTCTCAAAAAACAAAACAGAAACAGAATCAAGCTATCGTGAGCTCAAACAGTGTTCATTACCATTAATGATACATTCCTACGGTGTGTTATCACTGTGTTCAGATAGCAGCACTCTAGGTGCCAGGAATAGCAACGGCCCAGAGAAATCCCAGCCTCCTGCGATGTTCCAGAGAGGGAGACCAAGAACACACAAGATCAAACCAATGCAGTGTGTGCCGTAGTATGAGCAGGCAGACGGCCAAAGGAGAGTGTGCAAAGGCACAGGAGGCTGAGGCTGGAGGATCCCTGCATTCGAAATGGGGTTGTTGGAGAAGGTAGCCCTGTGAGACCTTGTTCAGAACTCCAAGAGTAGGGCAGGGGTGTACGCCTATAACCCCAGCACTTCGGAGGCTGAGGCAGGAAGGCCACATATTGGAGGCCAACCTGGGCTACATAGTAGGACAGTGTCCCAAAGGACATGTGGGTGATGGCCATGTGGATCTGTGAGCTTCATGGATTTCTGGGAGCAGAGCCTGTGGATGGGGAGAGGGCCAAGGCCCTGAGAGGGGACTGTGTCCCTTTCAAGAGGAGGCAAAAAAAATGGGGCCGGGGAAGGGAGCACAAGATGGGCCAGATCTGAGAGATGGGGTGGGGTTGGGATACCCAGAAGGCGCTGCCTTCACACAGCCTGGGGAGCAGTCATCGGAGGGGTCCGAGCCAACCGGTGGCCTCAGCAGCCCTTGTTCAAAGGCCCTGGGGTTGCCATGAGGAGATGGCTGGTGGACAGGGAGGGGTAGGGAGTCCAGGAGGAGGCGAGCACAGGATCAGAGTGGGGAAGGAGACTTGTGAGAGCTCGGACTGGGAAGCAGAGTGGGTGTGAGGGGGCAGAGACTCCGGTATCTGCTAAAGGCAGAGTGGATGAGATTTGCCGGCAGGGGGGATGTGGGCCCATCCAGAAAGAGGGATGTCAGAGGCAACACCAGGGTTTTTGGCCTTGACCATCTGCCTCGCTCTGTCCTGAGACTGAGAAGACACAAGGACCTGTGTGCCTGGAGGGCAGCAGGCATCGGGGGTGTGGTCTGGGCGTGTCTGTTCCCGGAGGCTCCTGGGATACTGGCTGTTGATAGCCAAGATACCCAGGCCTGGGTGGGGCGCGTCACTGAAGCAGCTGTGAGTGGGGCCTCACCTCCAGCCACACAGGGAGGCTGAGGGGCTCCTCCCTCATGCCCCAAGCACTGGGCTGTGTCCTAGGGAGCCTCCTGCATCCTCATGTGCAGCCACCTCGTGCTTCCCAGTGCCTGCAGCAGTATAGGTGACACCCATAACTTTGGTCACTGTACTGGGTCAGGCACTCCGGCCCTTGGCCTGGAGATGCCCAAGCCTTGCACCTATTAACACAGTCTGGTGTGAAAGCTAAACAGACCTCCTTTTCTCACCAGTTAGTCCCGAGAAACCAAATGGGTTTTATCTCCTACACCAACCTGATTAGTAAGGTTTGATCTGGACAAGGCTGTTTCAGTAACAGATATAGGGTACACACCTGTAATTCCAGCATTCAGGAGGCCAAGGCAGGATGATTGCTGCAAATTCAAGGTCAATCTGAATTACATAGTGAGATCCTGTCTCCAAAAATAAAATGAGATGACTTATTTTTATGTTTAGACCAGCTGATACCCAGACCTTGATTTCTCCAGTCTGCTTTCCCCAGAAAGAAGGGAAGAAAGCTAAGGTCTCGAGTTTTGCACAAAGCTGTAACACTCTGTGTCTCCTAAATTGTATGTTCCAAGCCACCACCACCCCCCCCCGCCGGGCTTAGCTCCATATATTTGTTAGCACTGTGTCCCTGAAATGAACGACCTACGGGAGCTACTTAGGAAAAAGGGGTTGGTTTATTCACAGTTTTGAAGGTTCAAAGCCCAAATCTAGAGGTGGCAGGGGTGGGAGTGTTGATTTGGCCTCTGGTGAGGGTGTGGATGGTGGCGAAATATGGCAGAAGCGCATAGAAAGAGCCTGGCACAGTCCCTTCCAGCGACTCCCTCTTCCCGGGCCCAAGCTGAAGATGCCACCACCTCCCGACAGAACCACTCTGTGGACCAGGCCTTCCATCATGAGGGAGCGGGGGGAGACAAATAAAACTAAATCCTTTGCATCGCAGCAGGTTTTATCAGTCACCTACTATGTGCAAGGGACTAGGAGAGGGGCGAAGAGACAGATATGCCCTTGTTGAAATTAACTTCTGCTTTGTGTCTCAGAAAGCATCCGTCTCTCTCAGGCTCCTAAACTGGAATGCATCTACTGAATAGAAATCTGCCTGACTAGGAACAAAATCCCCTCTTTACACCTTCTGATGAGATTTCTGAGCTCTGCCTAGATCAGTAAAATCTTAATTTTTGAGGCCTGGGCAGTGGTGTGTGTGTTTTGAGATAGGATCTTACTATGCAGTCCAGGCTGGTCTTGAACTCACTGTGTAACCCAGGCTGGCCTTGAATTTGCAGAGATCCTCCTGCCTCAGCTTCCCCAATGCTGGGATAACAAGGTGTGTACTGCCAGCCCAGTTGGGCCATGGTACTGCTTGAAAACATCTGGATGTTTGATAAGCGAAGCTAAGCCAAGGTGGACTCACTTGTGCCTCCTTGGGCCACTCTGACAGAACATCCAGTCACTTGCTCGGCCCTGGCTCCCTCCTTGCTCTCCTACTCCCTCCAGTTGGATGGGGGTCCCCCTGGAAGGGCTTGTGGCACTCACGCCATGAGCCCAGAAGACGTCTCATCTCTGCAGTTTATTTATTCCACAAAGGTGCACTGGACACTGATGCCAAGCCCGGTGCTGTGGTTGGTGCTGGGTACGGAGCGGAAAGTGGAAAAGTGCAGTCCTCAGCCTCACAGAGCTGGCCGTCCAGTGGGTGAGAGCAGCTGGCCAAGGTGCAGATACACAAGTGGGTACACCATGGCAAACTCCCCAAGACCTGGAGGGACCCAGCGAGGACCTTCAAGATTAACTATTCAAATACAGTAGTCAGGGAAGGAATCTAAAGAGGTAACCTTGAAGCCAAGGCCTCCAGGTTCAAAGATGGGAGCCATGGACAGGGCTGGGGGGACAGTTCTGCAAAGGGAACGGCATAGTCCTGGGGAGCGAGGCTGGAACGCCCAGGAAGTAAGGGCAAGCTGGGGGGAGGTGCAGAAGGGGCAGTGCAAGTTTGGGCCTGGAGGGAAATGACCTCTGAAGAGGGTTGGGAACTAGAGACGCTTGGGTTTTACCTCCAGGATGACAGAGTAACAGAGGAAGAGTGGCTGTGATGTGATCCGCACGCTTCAGCTTCTCTGTGGGGCTTAAGAACCGACTAACAAAGCAAGAGGTGAAGATAGAGCTGGCGGAGGTTGCCACAGTGGCCTGGGGGAGAAGAGATGTGACCAGGTCAGCATGGTAGCTGTGGACCTGCAAGTGGATGGACTCCCAAGACTTTTAAGTAGAATTTACTGGGGGGGTCTCAGAACTAAATCTTTATTGACTGCAATGCTCTGTGGTGGGGTGGGGGAGTCAGGGTACCAGGAAGGTTTGAGAACTGCAGAAACAGAGGCCCCAAGTCCCCATCTATGTGGAGGAACACACACAGTCACCTTTTGGACAGTTCTCAGCAGGGCCAGCCTGAGACCAACCAAATGCTGAAAGTGCCGGACCATTTTCCAACTCTTTTCAATGGTGTCTGTAGACAGTGTCAGACACCTATAGCTTGGGACTGCTGGGCTCTCAGGCTAGGAGGTTACTAAAGTGCAGGACCACAGGGCGCTCTGGGATCCGGGGAGCAGCTGGGCATCAGGGAGGAGGAGAACCAGGAGGGGGAGGGGAAGGGGAGGACTCGGTTGTCCTTTTCCTGTCCCGTGTGTTCCTTCACTAGAAAAGGGAGACTGGTCCTTGCCTCTGTCCCCTCAACTCCTGGACGCCTGTGTGATCGTGCTGTCCCCTCCCTCCCCTTCAGGCGCAGCCCCTGCCATAACCCTCTCTCCATGGCGAGACCTTCTTGCCTTGCTGTCGCCCGTCTCAGATGGGTGCACAGGACGGCAGACTGATCCAACTGGCTCTCCTTGCTAAGAAATGAGAGGCAGACTTACCTTTTTATATCCCTTCCCGAGCAACTTGCTTTTGAAAAGAGCTCTTGGATCACTCCAAAAACCTCTGCCTTCTGCCTTACTTTCCTGAAAGGGCCCTTTGGACAGCGTTTTTGCAAACTCTGCTTTTGGGCTGTAGCCTCTGAGGAGGGCGGGTCCCATCAAAGGACAGAGGCCCAAGAGTCTTGGGTCAGAGACGTGGAAAGTATTTAATAACCAGTGTGGCATGAGCACTAATGAGTGGTCAGCTGGGGAACCCCCAAGTCCACTGGGCATTAGCCAGATGGTGGTGGTCCTGGGGAAAATGCCCAGTGCCAGGGGCACTCAGAGGCACTGGGTGGGAGGCAGGGGCAGGTTTTTTCCAAATACAGAAATGTTTCTGCACTATGTCAACGAATGTGGCAACCCTGAATGTCTCTCCAGTCTCTGCTGTTCCACTGGGCATGGACACCAGGCCCTTTGTTCTTCCATTGGAGGAGAATGGCCTAAGGCAGAGCTTCGGAATGAACGGCCTCTGAGCAGAGCCAGGGTGCAGCCTCCGGGTGAACAGGATCTCAGGCCCTTGGCCCTCTGTGTGACCTTGAAGGGCGCAGCCGCCTTCGCTTCTTCTTCCTCCTGCCCCTCCTCACAGTTATTTCTGTCCAGCCCAACAGCCCTTGGCAGCGGCAACAGTCTAGACTCCTCGAGCCGACGCGAAGCAGACAGCTCGGGCGTCTGGTGCTGAATCCCAAGAGGACGCCCACAGGGGACGTGGCGCTCATACTGTGCACCCCATGGGGCAGGACCACACGCAGGGAGGACAGTGACTGCCAGAGGCAGGGAGCTGGGTACTCGCTTGCTCATCCCTGGCTCCTGCAAGGCAGTGCTGCTGTGCATGGCCTGGCGGTTATGGAAGCATCTTGTCACAGAGCTCTACGAACCTCCCGGCCTCCCTGGGGAAGCCGGCTGAGGGCAGGGGTCTGCTGGCCTGCAGGAGGGTGGGCGTCCTCACTGGCAGGAGAGCGGCAGCAGCTCCTGCTGTGCCCTCAGAATCCAGGCTTTGGCTGGGGCTGGAGCAGAAGATGTCCTGTGTCTCACCCTGACGGGGTGGCCAGACAGGTGGGAAGGGGCAGGCAGGGTGCCCAAAAACTCACTGGTGGCGCTTGCTCCGTTAGTCTCCAGGGTAGGAGGCAGCCTGGCATCCTTTTACACTAAAGCTTCCACCCCGGATCTCAGATTCACACATCCTGGGTGGAAGAGAGCTCTGGGCACAGCTCTCAGGGGCTCATAAGGCTCCATGACTCACTGCTCAGGTGAGAAACGAGACCAGACATCTGGGATCGGAACCACTCTAGGGGAGAGGAGCCAGGGGGACAACTGGGTCAGCGGAGAGGAGGAGGAAGGGACCTCTGATGGGTGAAGATGGGGCCTCCATAGAGGCCCCTCTCTGTAGAGCAAAAGCAAAGAAGGCAGTGGCAATTGTTAAGAGCTTCTTTGCTCCTGGGGGATGGGAGGGGCAGCTCAGAAAGCACCAACTTCAGTGATTTCGGAGGCCCAGGAGCGGCAGAGCACAGCCCCTGAAGGCCTCCCAGCCGGCACTGCAGAGGATGCGCTGCAGACTGGCACAGCTGCGTTAGCTGGGCTCCCCACGGCACTGGCACTGGGGTCTGCGGGGGAGGAAGCCCGCAGGAGGGGATGGAGGTGGCTGCTCCTGGCAGCCCTGCTGCTGGGGGCCATGTGGAGGGGGGCCACTGGCTTTTCAAGGGGCCTGACCCTATGGATGGAAGATGCTCCCCGACCGGGCAGCAGACTCCTTCGTGTGGGCAGGATGGAGCCAGAGGGTCTGCGCATGGGTGCGGTTCTGAGGGCTGGGATGGGGTAAGCAAGAGGGGAGGCATTGGGGATCACAGGGCTGGGCACTCTTCCCAGAATAGCAAGCTGGCTGCTCAGGGTTGGCAGCCCCGGGCAGCTATGGAAGAAGGACCAGGGCCACACAGGCAAGGCCAGGGGGCTGGTGGGTATAGGCGAAGGCTCCATCTCAGCTGCGTAGCTGTTCAGGTGGGAGAGAAGGCGAATCCGGACGGGGTCTGCACGGCTGCTGGGCCCTTCCAGGACCCCCAGGTACCTGATGACCTCTGTGAGGCATTCCCGGAAACCAATGCTGCGGAAGTCAACTGCAAGGGCTCGGGCATCCAAGAATCCTGCAAAGCGAGGTACCATGAGGGGATGCCGAGCTGGGAGAAGCCCAGGGCTTGGGCCAGACATCTGTGTTTTGGACTTGCCCCTCCCACTCACTCAGTGACCTTGTCTGTGTCCCTGTACTTCTCTAGGCCCAGTCTTCCCATGGGTAAAACGGGAATAAAAATTCCTACCTGGGATGGAAGATGGTAAATTGTGAGGAATGAGTGAGTTCACTGCACTATGCACTTGAAACTAAAAAAATGTATGGTTTTCATCAGAACACATGATCCATGCAAAGAAGAAACTTGATGGCCAAGACAACTTCATTAAGTAGACACTGACCAGGGGCGAACAGGCACGTGCAGGTGTAGAATAAACCCCACCTGCCGAGGGAGCAGCCTTGGGGAGGGGAGCTAGTAACAGTGGCCACGAGAGCTTGGACGTCTCTTGGAGACAGCAGGACTGGGTAGCAGTGAAGCATAAGGCCTCTGGAAGCTAGATTCAAATCCTGGCCCTGCAACTTAACCACAGGTTGACAGTGGGCAATTCTCTGCATCTCCACATACCTCAGTTTTCTTAGCTGTGAAATGGGGAGATGGTAGTACACACTGTGCAGAGCTGTGAGGGGAAATGAAGCAGTGCATAGAAAACACCCCATAAGCGAAGAGGGAGTTATTGCCTCTGTTATTGCCAGGGCCTTCATCTCACCTGATTTTCCTCCTGGTTTCAAACCAGCCCGAGATGCAAGACCACTTGCTGGTCCTCAGCCGCTGCCATTAGGCCAGTGCCCACTCTTTGGCTTGATGTCAATGAGGGACCAGGTGGCTATTACACAGGCACCGACACTCACTGCCTCTACACTCCGGCTCCTTTCTGGACTGTTTCTGGGCAAACAGGCCCAGGCAGCACGG
The DNA here is from genome assembly GCA_004027455.1 of Hydrochoerus hydrochaeris. Classification (NCBI taxonomy): domain Eukaryota; kingdom Metazoa; phylum Chordata; class Mammalia; order Rodentia; family Hydrochaeridae; genus Hydrochoerus; species Hydrochoerus hydrochaeris. The sequence goes on along the minus strand of PVLA01007889.1, from coordinate 22,349 downwards.
ACTCATGACTATGGCAGCAGAAACTGGTCCCTGGTTCAAGGCTGAGGTCTCCCGAAGGGACAGCTATATTTGGAGTCAGACCAACTCTCAGAAGTGACCTGGCCCTGCTGTATACTTAGCTGTGCTACTGTGCATAAATCCCCTTCCCTTGCAGTGTTTGCTACTTACTTTATTTTCTGTAATGGGGATTTAACCCAGGGCTTTTGCACTAAGCTGTATCCTCACCCCTACGGCCCTTGTCTTGAGACAGGGTCTTGCTATGTTGTTCAGGGTGGCCTTTAACCCACTATATAGCCCAGGATGGTCTTGAATTCATAATAACTCTCCTGCCTCAGCCTCCCAAGGGCTTGGGTTACAGGTGTATGCTATCACACTCAGCTTTTATTTTTTATTTTGAGACAGGGTCTGGTTAAATTAGTAAGTCACCCAGGCTGGTCTAAAATTTTTTATCCTCCTGCCTCAGCCTATCAGAGCCCTGGATTACAGCTGTGCACTACCATACCCTGCACACTGCTCCATTTGAACACTTGTTAAGTTTTTACTAACAACTTCATTGCCTTATCTAATTTAATTCTCCAAAAAAAAAAACCCTTCCCTCCTATTTTATTTATTTATTTATTTATTTATTTATGGCTTTTTGAGACAGGGTCTCATTCTGTAGTTCAGGTTAGCCTTGAACTTGCAGTGATCCTCCTGCCTCAGCCTCCCAAGTACTGGGGCTACAGGTGTGTGGTACCATGCCCAGCTATTCCCATTTTAGAGATGAGACAACTGAGGAACAGATGTTAAATCATTTGTCTAAGGTCATAAAGCCAATGCAAGGGAAAAACTGTGCAAGAAGAATTGTTCTTATTAAAACTTTGTTCTTTTGAAACTGCTTAGCTCTGTACCTGCTTCATGGCTTTGAAATTACTTTCCTGATCCCTGTAACCACCAGGGCATAACCAAATATACAAAATGCCTGATTGTACCATTGTACCAAGCTTCATGAACTGATGATCTACCCTGGTAGCCGATGGTCTCACTCTGTGAGCTAATCAGAAGAACTGCCAGGCCATTCTGTGTCTCCTTTGCACCTCTTTTGTGCCTCCTGTTTGTGCATCATGTAAAAGCCCTAAAGTACCAGAGATCGGGGCCTGATATCCTGGGAATGATGCTGATCAGCGCCTGTCAACCTAAATAAATCTGCCTCCAAATCCTGGGTATTGTTTCAGCGTTTCTGTTTGCCATTGCATTAGTATAGCCAAGATTCAAATCCATACTCTGTGCTCTTCTTAGCTGTACTTTCTTCTCCTCCTACCAGTCTCGAGCCAGACAACAGTAACGAGAACAACCTCACTTCCAAGTTCTTGTGGGAGTCAAAGGACATAACATAAACAGAAGCATTTTGAAAGCTGTAAAATGCTGCCCATGTGTTAATCACTGCTTTCAACAGGGTCACACGAATGTCATTTGAAATACGTGCCCCTCTGGACGCTCAGACACAGGGGTCTCCTCAACTAGCAATGCACTCCTTCGGAGGAAGGTCTGTAAAAGTGAGCTACGCCAAGGTTATCAGGAAGGCTTGTCCAACTCTCGATGCCTACACTCCGAGCCAGGCCTACTGCCTTAGGTGGGGGTAGGAGTGGTTGGTAGCCACAGTCCTGCCTGCTCCCAGTGACGCAGCTGCGTGCTGAGGCTTGAGAAACACCCGATTAGGCCTCTCAAAATACAACTGTCCTTTTCCAAGATAGAAAATTGTTTTGGGGACTTACAAAGGTGATCAAAAATACAGTAAAGCTGCCAAGCATGGGGGCACATGTCTGTAATCCCAGCCCTCGGGAGGCTGAAGCAGGAGGATCATTGTGAATTTAGCCTGTACTACATAGCAAGACCTTGTCACAGAGCAAAAACAAAACACTGTGAAGTTGAATTTTTGTTTTATTTTATTTTATTTTTTTTTTTTGAGGCAGGGTCTTGCTATGTAGTTCATGCTGGCCTTGAACTCAGAGGTAGCCCAGGCTGGCCCTAAACTCATGGTGATCCTCCTGCCTCCTCAGCACTGGGATTATAGCCTTGCCCAGTTTGAAATTGAAATTTTAAAAATTTATTATAGTAAGCAACACATTGCCATTAATCTCTCTCAAAATACTCCCCCTTGCTTCAAACCCACCTATCCCATCATTCTTGTCACTTTCTGAGTTAGTCGTGGAAGTCTTTCGTGTTTTTACAAGCTGCGATTAAAAAAATACAGTCAGCGCTGCTGTCGTGTGCCAGCCATGGAAAGGCAGCCTCATAAGGACATCACAGCACCTCTTTATCCATCTACCTTACTAACTAGGTGTGGTACTGTGAGACTTCAGGCTCTCCAGCCAAAACGATCATGAAACGCAAACGTTTTGAAACATTTCAGGACATTGCTACAGCCACGACAGCACAATTAAAAATACTTACAAAAAAAGACTTCCAGAACCGCTTCAGAAAGTGGCAAGCAGCAGGTGTGGTGGCACATGCCTGTGATCCCAGCAGTCTGAAGGCTGAGGCAGAGGACTGCAGCAAGTTCAAGGCCGGCTCAGTCTACGTAGGGGGTTCAAGGCCAGCCTATACTATATAGAGAGACCCTGGCCCCAACCCCCCAAAAGCAGTATATCTTTGTGGCCATGGTCTGTGGAACTTTCAAGATTCACCAACTATAGAATCATCAAACATTCAGAGAAGCTTCAAGACAGACTTTCCATTTGTCTTTTTAAACCCACAATTCCATAATTTTGTTGAAATTTTTTATGTATTTTAATTAAAAAAATTTTTTTTTAAGATAGGGTCTTGCAATGTGGTATAGGCTGGCCTTGAACTTGCTTATGGAGCCCAGGCTGGCCTTAAACTCATAGCACTTCCCCAGTCTCAGCCTCCGGAGTGCTGGGATTACCAACATGTGCCACTACACCCAGTCACAATTCCATGATTTTAATGTAATGGACTAGCTTAAAATAATGGACTGATGCCTGCTGTGGTGACGCACGCCTGTAATCCCAGCAATTGGGAGGGTGAGGTAGGAGGGTCACTGTGAGTTTGAGGCCAGCCTGGGCTACCCAGTGGACTCAAGGCCAGCCTGGACTACACAGTGAGAATCTGTCTCAAAAAACGAAAAACAATAACAAAGAGAACGAGTGACAGTGTGTTTTACTACAGTGCTGACTCCTGCCATGAGCATGACATGCCTCCTAGCTCTGCCCTGGACACAGTAGCATAGGGGTCTAGGCCAATAGATAGAGACCCCAAAGAAATGTCAGTGGCTTTACATCTTGGGAAGGTCCTGCCTGGGCCCATGGAGGGCACAGGCTGGGACGCCAGTGAGAATGAGCTTGTTCAGGCTATTTCTTGTAAGGCCCAGGGGTAGCACACGGAACAGTCTGTCACACAGAAGTAAGTCTGAGGCTGGCGGAGTTGAGCAGAGGAAGGGTTGGGGCCAGGGCCACACTCGAAGTGCAGAGAGAGAGGTTGAAAGCAAAGAGAGCTTGGCAAACATTCACACCTGGACCTGCTTCTGCTCCTCTGGAGACTGTGAGCTCCTGCCGGGCAGGGAACACATCGGCCTTGCTCACCCGTGAATCCCTGGGGCCCAGCCTCAAGATACTTACTGTATAAATGACTCCCCAAAAGAGAGGCACATCCATACCTGTCCCTCCAGTGGCGTGGAGCATTTTCAAGTGATCCACTGTCATCTGCAAGACCTCCGCTTTCTCCAGCTTGGACGAGCCCTGTGGGTAGAGAGGCGGAGTGTCCATAGCCCACCTTAGCACCTGTGGGCACACACCTCACCATCTAGAGCCTCGCCTTCCTCCCGCACGTGCAGATCAGCCCACCTGTCACTGTACTGCTGTGCTCCCCTCCTCAAACCGTTCCTGTGTGCTCCTCCCGGCTTGCCTCTTCCTCCTCCTTCAGCAGCGCTGCCCAGCAAGTGCCGGGCCCTCTCCTCTTGCTCTGCATGCTCTCCCCAAGGGTCTTGTCTATGTCCGTGGCTTCATCCTCCAACACCCACCTGCCTCCCGGACCAGCTTCCCTGGGAATCCAACTCCATCCTCTGCTTGCCCAAGACCTAGTTCATCATCTCGGCCCTGAAGCACAAGCTCTTTCTATGTCTTTCTCAGGAAAGATTTCCTAGGCCTCCTGGACCACCTGGCCTCCCAGGGGAAACCTCAGAGCCACACTTTCCAAGCAAGTCCCTTGAGGATGGACAATAGGTCTATCCATGGCTGATCCTATGAGGGCTCTAGCAAACATCCATGGAATGATTGACTTGCTCCCCCAGCCTAAGGGAAGGCAGATGACAAGGACCCCGGAGGTAGAATCCTTGCAGCTGTCGGATTCAACCAACTGACTCCCCAGTGTAGTCTCCCCACCCCAACATATTCAATGATACAGCGCCCACTCCCTGAGCAGCCTGTCCCACTTTCAAATAGTTCTAGAAACATCAGGAGACATGTCACACAGTCCTGTGCTCCAATGATGCTTTGCTAGTCACTAGCTGTGCGATTTAGTACCATGTACTTTTGTCTCTGTGTTTCATTTTTCTTTCCTGCAAGGGGCAGAACCTCTATACTTCAGAACCATATTTAGATTCAGCTCAAATAGACTCCTGTCAGACACAAAGCCATCACACCTGAGACACCTAAGTATGAATCTCCATTCCCCTTGTCCCCTGGCCAGGGACAGATGCTCATAAATGTTCAGGGCACCTCAGCAGTCACTGCCCATCAGTAAAGAGGCCATGAGAAACGAGCCATATCTATCACCCGCTCAGGACTTACTCTGGCACAGTCAGCAATACCTGTTTCTCTCTCTCTCTCTTTTTTTTAAATCAGTACCAGGGATTGAACTCACAACCGTGTGCTTGCAAGGCAGGCGCTTATGTTGCTGAGCTAAATCCCCAGCCCAGTACCTGTTTCTCAAAGGCAGTGGGCACCAAGTGCCGCAATTCAGAAAGGCTGCTATTGATGCGGTCTCGGCGCCGCTTCTCTATGATCTGAAAACCAACGACAGAAAATTACGCAAAGGCACTCCGTCAATTCCCAGCATGCCCTGCTGGATGCCAACTTGCATTTTCCCACGTTACACTTTCTCCAGAGGGAGGTAAATCTGTTCTTCCTTTAGGGAAAAAGAAATTGAGGCTCAGAGAGGGCTTAGTAATGTGCTCAAGGTCACACAGCAAAAAAGTGCAGAACTAGAAGAAGCACTCAGATCTCTTGTCTCGGACTGTAAGGATGATATTCGAAATATCCAGCCACTGGTACAGCAGGGCACTAGCTGTGTGATCAGAATGGAGAAACCAGACACAGCACTCGCATGTGCCTTGGAGACCCCCGCTGGTCCAGGGTCTGAAGGTCTGAAGCTGCGGGTCTGAGGTCCTAGGTACTGAACGGCCTTCTCTGCTGTGAGGCCTCATTCACACTAACCTCCCCCCCTCCCACCCCTGGCCAGGCGGTATCTGCCTAAGGCTGATGGCGAGTGCACAGCACTGCTGCGTGCTCCTCCAGGGGCTGGGTCTCTGGACTTTCACTGTGCAAGGGGGAAAGATGAGGCTGGAATAAACGCACAGTAGCAGTCAACTGGGTGTGGTGGAACTGGGTAATTCCAGCATTCTGGGAAGCTGAGGCAGGAGAATCCAAAAGTTGGAGCCCAGTTGAGCAACTTAGTGACTTAATGAGAACCTGTTTCAAAATAAAAAAAAATAACAACAAAAAAGGGCTGAGTGTGTAGCTCAGTGTGAAGGCTCTGGGTTCGATCCCCAGCACAACTCAAAAAGAAAAGAAAGAAAGATGGAGAGCAGCAGGCAGTCAGCCTCTTCCGTCTGCTTTCCCTTCCTTAGACAAAAGGAAAGTTCTGGATTCAGAGAGGAGACAGAAGGAGAGGGAGACTGGAACAAAAGTAATAAATAAGGCTGTTGCATGCTGGGTTTTACTCAGAGAACGTTGCATTGACTCATTTCAGCTTGGGGTAGGTTTGGTTTTTACTCCAGTTACAACAAGGAGGAATAAAGCCTAGGACTGGGTAAGTGACTTGCCTGTCATCACACAGTCTTTGGCAGAGTCAGGATTTGAACCTAGTCAGATAGGTAGTTTGGGGCTATGCTTTGGATCAGGTTTGGACCAGGTCCCAGGAACTCAGGGCAAAGCGAGTAGAGGGACACTCACCCCTCTGCGTTTCTTCCTGGCTTGCATCTGCGAAGGGCTGGGAGTGGACAGCGGCCTGGCCATCTGGCTGGAGAGGAAAGGAAAGGCTGGTTTGTCAGGCCTGGGAGCCACATCCCTGGCCTAGACTGACCCAGGGGGCCGGGTTGTGGGAGGCACCAGCCCTGCAGCCCTGCGGGTTCCAGGGACTGCGCAGCGCCCCGGGGCAGGCATAGGAGGGGTGCCTGCTCCCACCTTCTCCCCGGGACCCACATCCTTCTGTTGCCCCAGCCTTCCGGCTCCCCGGGTCCCCTCTGGCCTGGGACCTGACCTGCTCGCCTGGCCCCTGCCCCTGGCAGCGGCTGCGTCCGTCGGGAGACGCGAACCGCTGCGCGGCCCTGGGCTTCTGCAATCCGATCCGGGGGGCGGGCGGAGGAGGGCACGGGCCGGGCCGGGCCGGGAGGCTTGGGTTTCACAGGGAGCCGCCGGGAAGGAGCGTGGAAAGAGCAGATGCCGCCGCTTCCCACGGGCCGGCGCGCCGCCCTCTCCCTCTCCCTCCGCCCGGCCGCCCGCAGCTGCCGCCTCCTCCCACGCGGCGCGGCGGGGGCGCGGGGGCCGCAGCTGGGTCACAGGCCCCTCTCGTGCGCTCTGGGACCTGCTCCGGCCTCCCAGAAGGTCCAGCCGTAACCTTGGCCTCCCTCCCACCCTCGCCCTTCCTCTGCAGGAGCACCCACCCAGGAGCCCCCATACAGAGAAGAGGCTCAGCCTGGGGTTTCCGGCCCAGATTTTGACCAAATAATCTGCAGCTCGACTGCTGGAGCCTTCAAGGGGTACTTGCTGCACAGGCTCCCTCAGAGCCGAGAGGTTCACCAGGCAGCACTAAGGCACCCTTCTTGGGCCCAGCCCTTGGGAAACCCCATTTATCCCCAGGGCCCCAGCCCTCCAAGTGCTGAGCTCCAGCACTGGACAATACGCCTCCCCTGCCATTTTGGGTGCCAAAGGGCACACATCTGAAAGGAACTCATGAGCTTACCTTTAGCCCCACATCAGCTCCTAGATGCGCCGGATTCCCTACCACAGAAAAGGGACCCCAATGTCCACTTCTGCAAAGTAGAGCCCTGGCACTGTCTTTGATTCTTCTTGTCCTCTCCCTCATTGTATCAAAACCTGGGCGTGTCTAAAACACTTCTAATGTCTGTGATTTTTCCATCCATGAGTCGTCTCTGGACCATACTTCTGTCATCCCTCACCTAGTAGACTGCAACAGCCTCCTGCTGGATCCCTCCGCAGGTCACAGTCATTTAAATTCAAACTTGATCTTGTCATTCTTTAAACTCCTCAGTGGCTTCCCAGAGTGTCTGGGTCACCACCTTTCAGGTGGGCCATCACCTCTCAGACTCAAGGCTGTCCTGCTCTAACCTGCCAGTGTATCACCTCCTTCCTGCAGTCCCACATACCGATCCCCTGCACATCTCAACTGGAATGTCCCCTCCACTGGGAGCCTTTTCTGACATCTATCTGCCTAGTAGATGTCCCCTGCTCCCTGCTCAAGACTCTCCTAGCCTTCTGCATTCACTACATTTATGCCAGTTTGTTATTTTGTACTCATATGATTATTTGATTAATGAACGTCTCTCCAACAAATCCACAGGCCCCATGAGGCCATGGGTCATGTTCATTTCATTCACAATGGTAGTCCCAGTCCTCAGCAAGTGCTTGGGGCATGGTAGAGCCATGACGAAGCAACTTCCTGCACCTCTTGCCTTGGCATCACTGAAGAACACAGATGTAAACACTAAAAACACATCTACATTCTAGATCTCTGTGGAATGGGGCCATAGAGGCTCACTGGGGGGGTCCCAGCCTATTGAAGTATCTTCTTTGTGCCTAAGGTTGGATCTTTTTCATCAACACCTCAAGGAGAGAAGGCTGTGGGAGAGACCAGATTGCATCTGTTGGTTCCTACTGTTGTGCCCCGTCTTGCTCTGGCCAGATCTGGAAAAGGCTATCTTCAACCCAAACATCTGAACAAAGCAGAGCTGGCAAAAACCTGGGAAAGGTCCTGAGAGGCAAGGCCCAGTGCGCTAGGTTCAGAGCTCAAACAGCCAGATCCTGAGATCTGTAGGACATCTTGGTTTACAAAGCTCCACTGGTTTACTGGGGACAAGCCCCAAGAGCTAAGGCACATGAAGAAACACAGCCTTTGTTTCCCACTTCTGGATAAAGCTCCTCTCGGGGTGTTGGGTTATCCGTGTAAACGTCACTGCTTTCAGCCTGATCCCTCCCCAGGGACCATCTGTCAGAGGCTGACGCACCCATTTCAGGGCAAGGCAGCTCTGCTGTCTTTTCCTCAGCCTCCTGGTCAGTTTTTCTCAGCAGCAGCATCTGCTTCTCTCTTCTATCTCAAAGGCAACTCTCACTTGGTAATTTTCTTGACACCACTACATGTGTGTCTCACTTTTGAGATTTACAAAGGTCCCATTTCACAGATGAGGGTTCTGAGCCTCAGGGAGCTAACACAGCTTGCTTGGCCCAGGCAGCCACTAAGGAGCACAGCCACCATGGGAATCCATGGCTTCTGGTTCCCAATTCAGTATTGTTTCTCCTCCTAAATCCTACTTCCTGCCTGTGTCTGAATAGTCCTCCAGTTCCCTTCTCCTCAAATCTCCTAACCAGAGCTCACTCCAGCCTGCGACCTGGCCCTAACTGTGGGAGGAGAGGTAGAGCCTCTCCCCAACAACCTGAAAATAAGGCAGATTTCCATAGATCCAGAAGGATATAGTGACCACTAAGACCTGCTCCACTGGCCTCTGTCAGGGCCCCAGCCAGAATTTCAGGGCAGTCCCTGGGGGTGACATGGCTTTCCAGGTGGTCTGGCTGCTAATCCTGAATACCCCCAGTGCTGACTCCACCTGGGAACTTCCCCATGGGACCCTGGTTGATTACCCCACTCATCTGGCATCAACCAAAAGTGGAACCTAAATGTTCCAACTGAACAGGTCTCAAAGGTCATGAAGCCCATTTGTCAAATGAGAACATTCAGAGATGAAAGGGAATTCCCCAAAGCCGAATGAGAGGACACCCCAGAAGTAGAACCAGAGCTGCTGCCTTTTTACCCAGTAGTCCTGCCAGTGTACCCCAAATACTTATGATCCCATCACGCGTATCTCATTGCCAGTATTTTGTTTCCAATAGCACTTCTATATCCATTTCTCTTTCATTGCATATGGGCCTGAAAGGAATTATTTGGGCCATTTCATTTTTAGGAAAACTAATCATTTTATAGGTGGGATAACAAACAGTGTTAAGAATGTGCTCAGTTGGCCAGGTGTGGTGGTGCATGCCTGTTATTCTAGCCCTCGGGAGGCTGAGGTAGGAGGATCACCGTGAGTTCGAGGCCAGCCTGGGCTGCATAGTGAACTCAAGCCTGAGCTACACAACAAGACCCTGTCTCAAAAAAAAAAATAAAAATAAAAATAAAAAAAAAGAGAGAGAGAGAGAGTGTCCCAGTAGGTCCAGTCTTCAGACTTCCTGAGACCACTGGCATTATGTCCCCCCCGCACACACTCATGACTCCTTAGAAAACAGCATGTATTAGAAATTACCTTGAGCCAAGGGAAGGAGCTATAAGCTTTATGGACATATCACATCAAAGTCTTTACCCTAAGAGGCAGACGTTTACATCCCCATCTTGTAGGAAAGGAAAGGGAGGCTCAGAAAGAGATACAAATGGTGGAGAGAGCCAAACTCACATCTATGTGACATCAAAGGTCACCTTGTGCCTTAAATCACATGGGAAACACCCAGACCCTGACCCAGAGTCTGGCATGGGACAGGTGCTCATCAGGGTTAGGGTTATGGTTTGCAGAATAGTAAAGGAGAGGTTGTACTGTGTTTGGACCCAACATGTATCGGGGGCCAGGTTCAGATAGGAGCCCTGTGGGCATTTCTCACAGATAAGGCAGGATGTGAGCACCAAGCAGACATCCCTAGTGACAAGGGAACGCGGCCTGCTCTTGCTCTCATGTCTCCGAGTATGGGGCATTTGCACACTGCCTCTGACCCCCAGCAGCTGGCTGCCCCCACCCTGTGGCCCTTGTTACTGTTATGTGTCTTTCTTTGTACATAAAGCTCTTCTTCCCTGGGAGATCCCTAAGGGCAAAGACTGAGCAGGATACATCTGGGTCCCGATGCCAGCTCAGGGTCTGGGCCACAGCGGGCGTTGTTCAGCAGCCCCTGAATTGAAGCATTTATGTCTGCAGGGGGAGGGCCCTTTCAGGAGAGCTACAAAGAGGCATCTATAAGGCGGCCTCTGCCAGATGTCCAGCTGCTTGCCCTCCTCTGAGGAGTCTGCTCTTCTAAGAACAGTCTCCAAAAATGGACTCTGGCTTAAAATGGCAAAATACTGTAGAAGAAAAAAAAAAAACTGTCCACTTTTTCCCTAGTGGCCACACCTTCAACAAACCCTCACTGCCGTATTTGGTCTGATTTACCTCTTCCCACTTAGGTACACTCACAGCCAGGTCTGGCTCTCTTTGCATTCTATCCTCAGTCTTTATGTGACTGGGAGTCACTCCCCAGGCTGCAAACTGGTGAAGGACAGAAGCCAGCTCTGATCGACTTAGCTCTCTGGCATTGATTTTGTGCCTTTGATCCAGGAAGGCCAGATGACATTGAACCCGAGGCCTCCTCCACACCACCATGTGGTGCTGTGCCCTGCTAGTAGCACAGGCTAGGAGACTTGTTTTTCTCCATGGCAGTTTCTTCTGAACAATTTTTAAAAGGTTTATCTCCCACCAGGCACGGTGGTGTATGCTTGTAATCCCAGCGCTCGGGAGGCCGAGGTAGCAGAATCCCTGCAAATTGAGGCCATTCTGGGCTATATAGTGAGTTCAATCCCAGCCTTCTGAACTACGCAGCACATGGTAAGACCTTGTCTCAAAAAAAAAAAAAAAAAGGTTTATCTGATGATAGGACATTACATTATATATTGCAAAACTTAACGGACAAGATGTAAGAGGAATACCTATTGCCCTATTCCCTACGATAAGCTACAAATAACTGGTAGTTGATGACGTTTTACTTGGAATTTATTTATATGGTGCTGAAGATCAAAACCAGGGCCCTGTGCAAGCCCTACACATGCTTGGCAAGCACTCTACCACTGCGCTATATACCCAGAGAGGGTCTGTGACTGAGCCGGGACCTCCTGATCTCAGAAAACTGGAGCCCACTGAGATGATAAAGTGTCTTTTGAAAACATCCTAAGAATGAATCAAGTTTCCTTCCAATTCTGTTCTGGACAGTTAGATTTGAATGAGAGTTTTCCCCTTCCCACACCCATCCTCTCACATTTTATTGATATGGAGACAGACTCCAAATCCAATGGCTCTAGGCCACATGCTGGTAGAGCTCTTGTTTAGTATGTGTGAGGCCCTGGGTTCCATCCTCAGCACCAGAAAGGAAGAGAGGAGGAAGAAGAAGTAAGGAAAGAAAGAAAGAAAGAAGGCTGGCCACAGGAGAGTTGGTGACACAGATGGGGCTGGAATCCACACCCGCAGACAGGCTCCCAGTCAGTCCTAAAGCGTTTGCTAAGCTTTCATTCGATTTCCCCAATGTCATTAGGAAGTCATTCCATTGTTTATACCCATTTGGCAGATGAGGAAACTGAAGCTTAGCGTTCACAGAGCCGGGATTGGGGGCAGCAGAACTGTACTAGCTCAGTGTGTTGTACAGGTTTGAAGGAAGTAGGAATATTTATCAAGAGCTGAAGAACACTGGTAACAAAGTTGTTTTGGAAGATGAAGCACTGGAATTGGGAGCCTAGGCCCTTACAAGTCTGTACTGACTTCAATACCCAAACCCTACTTCCAGAGTCCAACTTGCTCAAAAGAGAAGTTTCCTTTCCTGTTAAGTTTTTTGTTAACTACATGAAAACTGCCCCTGAACGAGGCTACCTTAGGGAAAGTGGTTATTCTACACCGTAAGCAGATTCTGGACAGGGACTGTCCCACCAACAATCTCTAGGGATTACCTCAGGTCTTCAGGAAAACTCACCAGCGTCCTTCCAGGGGGAGGGCGGCAACACAAAGACCATCATCACCAACTTACTATCAGACCTCCGAGCTGAACAAATTCTACCTTCAGCTCAACATCCAGAACCCTACGCCGGCGAGAGCACCCAGGAATCGCCCGCGATCGATCGTGCAACGCGACACGCCGCACCTGTCCCCACAGGCGTCCACTAGCACCTGCAAGCTGTTGCGCACCTGCCCCTTCGGGGGCCCAGGTGGAACCCAGAGGACAGCGTCCCTGCTCAGGAACCCGCCGAGGCGCGCCCCGACCTGGCCCTACCTCAGGTCGCCCTCGCTGCCCAAGTCGATGGGTCCGTCGGACTCGCCATCGGAGCCGCTGTGCTCCCTGGGCCGCTTCATGGCGAGCGCAGGTTGCCGACGTCTTCGCCGCCGGTCGGTGTTCGGCGCTCGGTCTCCCCGCCACGCCCCGCTTCGGCCCCGCCCCGGGGCGCTCACGTCGCCCTTTCCCAGGGCCCTTCCTGCGACACCGCCCCCGGCTCCCCGGCGCCCCCTCGCCCCCGCGGTGACGCGCCACCGAGCCGTGGGAAGGCCCCGGGCGGTCACCGCCCCCACGGGAGGTCCGGCTCTGCCAGGGCAGCCGCAAGCTGGGTGGCCTTGGGCAGGTGCCCTGGGAGGTCCCACAGGGAGGCAGTAGTGTCTCGATCTGTCCCTGGTGCGCCCTGGGCGCTGCCGGCCAGTGGAGCGCAACGCCCGGCTTCCCCAGGGGCCACGCTGGGTGCCTTCCTGCTTCCTGGGTTCTGGGGCCCCCCGCAGACAGTTTAGTTTGGCAAGGTTGGTGGGGTGACTGTGACCTGCTCCTCAACAAGAATTCCTCAGCAGTTCCTTCCTTAGGAGCCTAAAGTAAATGGAACGTTTGTGTGTGTGTGTGTGTGTGTGTGTGTGAACACCACAGAGCGCTCAGACCTGTGAGAGGCTGTGGTCAAGTCCAAAACAGACGCTTGGGTTGTGCCCTCGCCAGCAGAGAAGTCTGGGCTCCGGCCAAGGTCCTTCAGGGCCTGACTTACTGGTAATGGTTGCTGGTGCGTCCTTGGGAATCAGGTCCCAGTTCACATGAGACAGAACTGTCCTGGGAGGCTGAGATTGCACCGGGGAGAGGGCTCCTTCCAGAAGCTGCAGAGCTGGGGGAGGGCAAGGATTCAAGGAAGGAACTCTCTTTTTCCAGCACCCTCCCCACAACAGATCAAATTGTTCACTCACTGGAGGGTCCAGCCACCCTGCCTCTCGGGAAAGGACTCCAGGAGACAATCAGCTGCCTTCCTCATCATAGGTCAGTATCCCAGAGAAGCCCATAGTGCAGAAGGAAGTTGAATGGAGTGTCCCAGAAAGTGGACTTCTTGGATAGGGAGGAGGAGATGAAGAGTGGATACCAGAGAAGTCTTTGCCCTTTATCTCTCCCATCAGGTGAGCACAGAAGGACGCTACCTTTTCATGTGGGAGAAAGGGGATGATCACCTGAGGATAACTGCCCTTTCACCCCATAGCAAGACCTGCTTGGGGACACTCTATTACCTGGTGGGAAGGAACATGCCTGTGCTTCCTACCTGTTATGGTTTGTGTCAGGTGCCTCCCCAAAGCCTCATGCAGCCATTGAAGCAGCTGACTCTAGCTTTTTTGATTGGTTCATTGTCTAGCACTGGCATTGGTGGTATGAGTGTTGTACTTGCCCAGGGGCGATAGCTGGCATACAATAGAAGAGAGGGAAGGATGCATATTTTCTGTTTTTTTTTTTTACCATTTGCTGTTGTTGCTTGCAGCTGCCAAGCACGGGTACCCCTTAGCCACGCTACCCTGCCTTGGAGCCAGCTGAGTATGGACTGCAACTTTCAAAAACTGTAAGTTAAATAAACCTTTTCTTCCCTAATTTTGGGCGTCAAATATTTTTTCTCAGCAGCAAGAGAAAAGTAACCAAGACACTACCATATGGGCCCACACTTGGCAAGGTACACAAACACACACAGGCCTAACCTGCAAGAACACACTTGGTACCCAACAGACATGAGCAGTTCCTATCAGAAGGCACTGCTGGTCACCCCAGCCACAGCTATGAATGCTCTGTCCAAACACCCTGTGATCTCTGTGAGCTCAGGCTGGTGCAGTAGAAACCTCCATCAGGACAGCAAGTGCACAATCTATGTGCTCTGTATGCCCTGGAAAGGCAGAAAGCAAGGATACCTTGTGGGATATTTGTCCTACGTGACTGGATGAAGTAGCAAGGATTGGCAGAGCTTGCAGGGGACTCTGTAGTGGACACATTTCTGTGAGATGTCCTGGCTCATCAAATATAGCACACAGTTCAACAGGAGGCCTGGGGGCTGTGGATTTAGCTCAGTGGCACAGTGCCTGCCTGGCAAGCCTGAGGTCCTCAGTGCAACTCCTTGTTCAAAAAAAAAAATAAAATAAAATAAAGAAAGAGAAAAAAGAAGAAGAAATAGGGGGTCTGGAGTTCAGAAAAGAAGCCTAAATCAATTACTTAAATGTGGAAGTCATTTGGTAATGGATGGCATTTGATGCTATAGGAGTAGATGAGATCATCCAGAAAGTAGGGCTAGTGTACCTAACTAAATATCTAACATTCACTGAGCACTTATTGTAATACCAGAAAAGGTCTGAAGTGTTTTGTAAGTATTAACTCATTTCATCCCCAACAACCTTCAAAGTAGTAAAAGTATATCCCTACTTCACAAATAAGAAGACACAGAGAGGTGGAACCATTTGGCCTAAGGTCAACAACAGTTTGTAAGTGGAAGGGCTGAAATTCAACAAGGGAGTCTGATCCCAGAGCCAAACTATTGCCTTAAATTATTTACCTTGTAGACCTCTTAACCATTAAGCTACATGATCTAATACTAAGCCTAGAGCCACGCCATCAATCTGAGGACCTTGAAATAAGACTGGCTTAATTTGCTGAGTGTAGAATTGGCGAAACACACAGTAGAATTTTTAAAAGTGAAGTATCTCCTTGATACATTTTAGACAGATTAGAATAGATCAACTCTATTGGTAAAAGCTACTTTTGAAATGAAGTTTATTGGTACATTTTAGGCATAATTATCATCTTCATTATAGGGAATGTATACCTGTACTTTCAGACCTGAAAAGAATTTGATTCTTTTCAAGTCAATTTTTTTATTTTTTTGCTAGAAGATTGAGCTCAGGGACTTGTGCATGCAAGAGCTCCATTACTGAGTTACCCCCCCAGCTCCTCTTTTTTTTAACCCCCCCCCCAGTGTAGCCACTAGAACAGTTTTTATTGACTATGCAGCTGCCATGATATTCTTATTGGGTAGTGCTAATTCAGTGTAGGGTTTTCCAACCTTGACACTACTGACACTTTGGGCTGGATAATTATTGTGCGGGGCTGTTCTGTGAGCTGCAGAATTTTCAGCAGCATTCCTGCTAGATGCAAGTAGTACCCCCCCACACACAGGGTAACCCTCAATAATACCTTCATCTAACATCTCATGTCCCTGGGAGGAGAAATAGCCCCCAGTTGAAAAGCACTGATCTTGAGAAACTGAAAGATTTCAGGGTTGGATAGAAGAGAAAGAGCTGCTAGAGTGGACGAGAGGGGAATCACCCGGGAGGCAGAGGAGAGGCAGACCAGGGAAAGGTGGGAGCTAAAGCTTTCAAGGACCTCAGTCGGGACCTTTAACCTGAGAGTCAGAGTCTGTCCTTCCTGTTCAAAATGGTTCACAGGCTTTGCATCAGACTTGAGATGACGGCCAAAGCCTTCCCATGCCCATGTGTGGTAGGATTACTGTGTAATTTATCATCTAAACCCTGGACACCTTTGAAAGTAAACCGAGGCAACATTAGTAATTTCACCAGGCTAGTCCGGGGCACAGTGGCTGTATGGCTACCCTCAGCTCTGCCCTGACTCTCTCTCCAGCTTCATCCTCTCTTTCCACCTTGGTCCTGCAGTCACTGGCACCTTCTTGTCCTTCCACAGGAATCCTATTTCTGGACCTTGTCAGATCATCTCACTCCCTTCAAGTCAAATGTCACATCCTCAGAGAAGACTGTCCCAATCATCCTATTTAACTGGAACAGCCCTACCCCTACCTATCTAGGCCTCCCACCTTGCTCCATCTTACTTGACACTATTAATATTGCTGGCATTAGATTTTGTACGTTGATCTATCTGTTTATTGTCTGTGTCCCCCACAAGAAGGTAAACTGACTGAAAGTAGAAACTTGTATTTTGTGTTCACTGCTGACCATGCCTGGCAGGTAATAGGTGTTCAATAAACACTTGCTGATAGGACACTAATTTGACAAGCTTGAGAGATGAGAAAGTATGCCAGGCCAGAGGGAAATGTGCAGTCCAGGATTTGTTTTTGCTTTGACTTAAGATGGGAGAAGGTAGATCATGGGTCAAATGACAGGAAATGCTCACTCTGGGACTTCCATGAAAAGGCCTCCGCCTTGACTGTACAATTTTTGGAGGAGTCAGAATCATTTTTATTGGACAGGATCATGTCCCTTCATGCCCTGAAAAGAACCTGCCATATAGAAAGTATTCTAAAATATTTGTAAAACAAAGTAATAATAATAGTTAAACGAATTTTCATTGCATTTAATTTGTGCAAGCTACTCCCCTAAGTATTTTGAGATGTCAACTCATGGAAACCTCACAACAACTCTGTGAGAAAAATTTCTATTATTAGCTCATTCACTGAGACTTAGGCTGTATAACTTATCTGAGACCACATAAGTAGTAATGGGACTCTAGTAGACAGACTGGCTCTGAAATTCATCACTGTATCACACACAAGTGTGGTGAACCAATCTGGTTCAAGGACTGGGTTAGATGGGGAAGACGAGGGAACAGATCTGCATGATGCAGAGCTCCTATCTGGGTGACTGGTAGGTGGAGGTATCGGTGGAAGAAACTGCAGAAGGTAGGAAGGTCAATATGCTCATGCTGTGTGTGGGACCTAGGAGACATCCAGGAGGAGAGTGTAGAGAGGTCTGGTTTGAAGTAGCAATTTGGCAACTGGTAGCTAAAGCCAGGGTTAGGGGGATACTGAGGTGTCTGACCCAAGGAGCTTGTGCAGAGCAAGAATGGAGGAGAGACTAAAACAGGACTCTGGAAGAAATAACCAAAAAACTCTTGGCAGAAGGAGGGAATCAAGCAAGAATGGAGCTCCAAGATGCCAGGTAAGAGAAAACCAGAGAAAAGACTGGTCACCAGTCCAAGGGCTCTAAGAAAAATATGAGAGCTGATGCCCTAGCATGAATGAACAGAAGAAGAGAGGCAAGGACCCAAACCCCATGCTCTGGGACAGGTTTGAGGTTGCAGAGTTGGCTTGGAAATGGGGCTTGTTGATGAGCAAGGGAATCCCAGGCACTCCAGAGCTCTCGGGAAGAATTTGCTGGCTGATGGAGAGACACTCAGCAGTAGGCAGAGGACTGAGTCTGGATGACCCACGAGGGGCAGCCTCCAGGGCAGGCAAAGAGGGGACCACTATTCTTTCTGTTTCTCATCACTGTGCACTGGAGCTGAGTGAGCAGAAGAAGATTTTCAAGGACAGATTTCCCCACCTGTAACCTCGTGCTAGGTAACCTCACACAGCTGGTATTCAGATTACTAAAACGACATGGGCTGGGCTCGGCGTTCCGGAGACCTCTGCAGGGCTGGCCACTGGGCCTCTAACTGCTGCGTGGTGGAGGGGTGTGGGGGGTCTAGGGGATAGGATGACTGGATGATATGCCCAAGGAAATGGCTGGTAGTTATTAGTTGTGCAATAATTTATGTCTCTCTCTGGAGCTGCTCTGTAATCCCCATAAAAACTCGAACTGTGGCAGGCTTGGTTATTGTCGTGTGTACCAATGGGTACCACGGTGTCAGGTAGTATCTGGTGCATAGCTGGTATATGTTAAGTACCAGCTGAGTGTTTAGTGATAGTGGGAGAAGCGGAGGGGCTCCCGAAGGCCTCCAGCTTCCCTAGGTAATGATGCCTGGATCCCGGGAACATAACAGAGCCATGACAGGGTGCCACGCAACCTTCCCTCTGCAGGGACTTGCCCTTCCCTGTGCGTCTGGACACTGAGGCCCAGAGAGAGACAGAAACATCTCCGGGGCCACATGGTGAGGCTGTGGTATTCTTATCTGTGAAACACGATGATAAAACAGTTGCTTTGCCATGGGCTTATTGTGGGAATGGAATGAGATGAGAATCACAGAACCGTGCCTGTGTTTAGATTGACTCCAGTGCCAGCCTTTGGGCTCTGTCTCTGTTCAGTCTCTACCAAGGCGATTCATTTACTTCGAAGGGTTTACCTCTTATAAGCCTCTCTCTGTCTCTGTCTCTGTGTCTCTCTGTCTCTGTCTCTCTCTCTGTTTCTCTGTCTCTGTCTCTGTGTCTCTGTCTCTCTCTGTGTGTCTCTCTCTGTCTCTCTGTCTCTCTCTGTGTCTCTCTGTCTCTGTCTCTCTCTGTCTTTTGTCTCTCTGTCTTTTGTCTCTCTCTGTCTCTCTCTCTCTGGCTGGCCTTGAAGCCTTGCATATACTAGGCAACAATTCTACCACTAAGCTACACCCCAACCCCTTAATTTGGATCTGGACCGCAGAGCTTTTATCTGAGGTTCAGGTCCACATACCCACTCCCTAGTCTCTCTCCTCATACTCTCTCGTCAAAGCCCAGATGTCAGGCATCCCCAGCACCGCTCTCCTGCTCCCTGCTCCAGCCTGAGAACGCTCGGGGCCTCCTGGCCTCACCCCTGACCTTGCTCATCTCAAGCCCTTCCTGTCTGCCCCCACTCCCCAGGGGCCCATCAGTGCTCACTCCCACCGCCACAGCTGCCGCCACAGCTGGTCACTGACGGAATGCACAGCTGCTGGGAGCCACATGTGTGAACAGGCAGTGCACAGCTACCCCTGAGCCTGGTGAGGACAGGGGTGGGACCATCTGTCTGTGTCTGTTTGTCTGTCTTCCGCAAATACATGTGTGTACACGCTCTAGGTGTACAAGTCCCTTCTATATGAAATGTGGTAGATTATGTTGACTTGGGCCCCCTTCCCCAGCCCTGATGGTCCATGCCATCCATCTCCATGGGGCCCCTGAGAGCCACCAGCAGGCCTGGCCCAGCCTGTCACTCTCATCCACTGCCACTGCTGTGAGTGCAAGGCTGCCCAGAGCAGGAATGGCCGCCGGACACTCACAGCCTCCTCGGCTTTCCCAGGCCCTGGCGATGGCCCTCCGAGGAGGAAGCTGGAGGCTCCAGACACATTCCAGAGCCCCCTTGGCAGCACCCAGGGGCTCCAGGGGAGGCTCAGCCCTGGGGCAGCGCCAGCAGCATCTGTCCCTGGTTCCCACACTCTGGTCCCTCTGGAATCTCACAGATTTCTCTTGTCTGTGTGTGTGATGTCAGGGAGCAGAAAGGAGGGGCCGAGCTCCCTGAAGTCAAAGGTTGGGGTGGGTGTGGGGAATGGAGGGTGACCTGGGGCCTGGGCACTGTTTGCATCAGAAGGAGAGGGTGTTCAGCCTCCTGCCCCCTCGCCTGACTGGGCAGGGACGCACCCAGCTCATTCTCACAGGCGGGGAGCTCTCATTTCCTCATCAAGCCCGTCTGTCAGACTTGAGACTGACCCTCACATCCAAGGTAATCATGACAGCTGGAGGACCCAGCTCCTTCTCAGCCTCGAAATGCGTTCTCCTACTATTTTCCTGACTCCACCCTGGCCTGGAATGTATAACACAGGTTCATACCTTTAGGTCTTTGTGCTCTGTCCTTGAAAGCTTTTTGCCTCTCTCTCTGGGAAGCTCGTACTCATCCTTCTACACCCAGCGCAAAAGTGTCTCTCTAGGAAGCCTTCTCTGCTTCCTTGTGCTCCTGTGGTTCTCCGCGAACACCTCTGTGGCAGCCTCACACCCACACACACACCTCCCTAAGCTGCCTACCTCCCCACCTCCCTGACTGGGGCTTCTCCAGAAGCTGCAGGTAGAGGGAGCTCCTCTTCCCGGGCCTGCCAGCCACCCTGGGGAGCCCAGGCACATCGACCTCCAGGTGCAGGCATCAGGGCACCCTCGGGATATGGCTCTAGGCCTGGTCCCAGCCCTGGTGCTGCCAGGCAGCTTCCCACCTGCACCTCCTGGTTGGGCCTTAGCAGACCGAGGAAGGAGTTTGAGCCTCACCAGCTGCCGAGGCGTTTCTTAAACCCAGAAAGCAGCCATTGCCACCTTTTCCCACACTAAATCCTGTGGCCTGGAGGAGTAAAAGCCGAGTTAAGGGGAGCCTGAGGCAGACACTGGGTTAGAACCCAGAGTTCCTTTCTGTGCCCCCTAACCCCCTCCTAATACCTCCATGTGGAGCTGGGATGCGATCACAGGGTGAAGCAGAGTGCGAGTGGGTGGGAGGCAGCTGACCTCACCTCTGGCTGTGGCCTAGATTGGATCCCTCTAAGACCAATGATGAATGTCAGATGTGTTCATGTTCCCTGAAGTCAAAGAATGAATGCTAAGGAACAACGGAGGTTAAGAGTAGAAAAGGAGGGCCATTGGATTTAGCTTGGCAGCACAAACACCTGCATGGCACACACAAGGTCATGAGTTCATTTTCCAGTACTAAAGAAAAGAAAAGTAGAAAAGGAATGAGGACTAGGAACTGGGAGTGGAAATAGTTCCTGAGAGACAGGAGGAGTCCTGAATGGGTCGCCAACAAACCTACTTCTTGAAGGAAGATTTATAGAGCAAAGGCTCAAGGCAGGTACAACGTGGGTCAAACCTATGATCAACCAGTAAGATTGCAAATATAGTCTCTTGAGTAATATTGATCCAATGGTGATAGTGAGGACATATGGATGATATTGTTAACCTTGGTTCATAATCTGTAGTCTTGTCTTTAGTCTTAGTTTTGGTGGTTTTAGTCTTAGTGGGTGCAAGAGGATGGCCCATCCTAATTAGATAATGGGAAATCTCAAAGGGGTGATACCAATAACCTCAAGCTTCCATTTATTCCTTAGGGAAATATGTAAATCTGACCATGATGATTTTTATTTTCAGATTTGGCTCCATTCTCTCCATGCCTCCCATCTTTTGCACTGTCTGACTGCCTACAATATTCCCACTCAACATAGCTGCCTATAATACCATCATGACTCCTAGTATTGGCAGGGAAACTCCACTAATATTTCATCACCTGGTAATGAGGGAGATTTTCAAAAGCAACAGACCCAGTCCTGCACTGTCCTAAGGAGTAGATGGGGGTGGGTCCAAAGGCCTGCGAAGTCTGCAACTGTTCAGGTCTTCCGGGAGCTGAGGCCAGTGAGAGGTGTAGAAAGTTTATGGAGAAAGGTCCACTTTGAGACCATAGCAGTCTGAGTCTTCATTCTTTTCATACCTCTGACAAAATCTCCCTTAAAATTCCAGCTTTTGAGAGGCTAAGGCAAGAGGATCACTTTGAGGTCAAGGCCAGTGTTATGGTTTGTGTCTAGATGTCCTCCCAAAACCTCATGCAGTCATGGGGGCTGGCTTCTAGAGTGTGTGACTGACTCAGAGTCCAGTGCTGGGATTATAGGTGTGAGTGCTACATCCACCCTAGGGTGGGTAACCTACAGAGAATATAAGGAACAGAAATGTCTTCTCTCTTGCTCCTCCCTTTTTGCTCTTCTTGCTTTTGCCATCTTCCATTGCCATGATCTCTTGCCCCACTGACACTCCATCCTGCCTTGTAGTCAGTTCTACAAACCAAACTAAATAAACCTTTCTTTCCCTAATTTTGGGCATTCAGTATTTTGTCTCCTTCTTTTCTCCCTTTACAGGTGTTGGGCCTGCATGATAGGCACAATGCTCTTTCAGCTTCCTTCTGCTCCCTCCCTTTGACCTTCTCAGCAGTTCTCCCCACACCAATTCGAGACAGGAAGAAGTGGGCCTCTAGGAGGGAATTAGGTTGCAGTCCTGCCCCTTCTGCCACCGGAGGGCCTGTAAACCAGGAAAGAGCCTTGCAGACACTGAATCCCCTGCAGTCTTGATCTTATGCTTCCCCACCTCTGGACCAGTGAGAAATGAATTTTTTAATAGTCCTGGGGAACACTGAGCTGCAGCCTAAGCCTGTCTTTCTTTCTTTCTTTCTTTCTTTCTTTCTTTCTTTCTTTCTTTCTTTCTTTCTT